>APFE031181997.1:112100-161955 GCA_000404065.3 Pinus taeda
TCATAATCGCCCCCTTCCTTCTATGCAAACCCTTTTGCCACAAGCCTAGCTTTGTGCTTGTCAAGTGAGCCATCAGCTTTATACTTGTTCTTGTAGACCCAATTGCAGCCAATTGGTTTGGTTCCTAATGGAGGATCAACCAGCTTCCAAGTTCCATTCTTTATGAGGGCATCATACTCATTTTTCATTACTTCTTTCCATTCATCATGAGAAGGAGCTTCTTTGAAGGAAGTTGGTTCAAAATCTATAGACAAGTTCAATTCACAATCATAAGACACATCCATATCAACAGGTGAATTAGAGTCATCTACATCACCTCCATTCTGCCGGTTTGAATTTCTGGTTCCTGTCTTTCCAACTTCATTAGGATGAACAATTTCAAGTGTCTTTCTCAGCCACTTTGGGGGACCTTTCTGAGATGGTCCAGGCTGCTCCGTTGATTGAGTTGGGACTGAATCAAGATTGAGTCTCCCAATTCTATCAATTACATCACTTAAAGCATCATCCATTGTTGGAGTTTCAGTCGGGGGAGAGTATTCTTCAGAAGAAGATTCCACATGTTGATCTAGTATAGGAATCCCCCCTTCAAGATGTGAAATCTGATTATCAAATTCTTGAAATGATTTCGTTTTTGCGAATCTATCCAAGCGATCAAGTTGCCGCTCAACAACATTGTCAGATTTGGATGATTCAAGAAAATTACATCTCTAGATACAACAAACTTTTTATTTACTTCATCATAGAGGCGGTATGCTTTGGAGGTGTTTGAGTACCCCAGGAAGATACACTTACGACTTATAGCACCAGGTTTGTTTCTATGCACCTTTGGTATCAAGGCATAATAGGTGGAACCAAAGACCTTGAGATGCTTTACTGAAGGAACATGTCCATACCACATTTCATATGGAGTCTTGTTTCGTATAGCATTAGATGGACATCTATTCTTTATATATGCAACACATAGAACAGCGTCAACCCAAAACAATATCTTTACATTTTTGAAGAAGAGCATGGATCATACCATATTTAAGATTGTCATATTCATTCTTTCAGCTACACCATTCTGTTGGGGATTATAAGGCACAGTTGTTTGATGTTTGATCCCATGTTGGCGAAGATAGTTTTCAAATTCATTTGACGTGTATTCTTTTCCATTATCAGTGCGAATAGACCTAATATGAGATTGTGCATCATTTTCAATCCATTTATCAAAATTTTTTAATGTTTGAAAAGCATCATTTTTGTTCCTCAATAAATAAACCCAACACATTATGGACCTGTAGTCATCATTAAATATCATGATATATTTATTTCCATTTGCAGAAGGAACAAGCATTGGACCACATAAATCTAGGTGATTGAGTTCAAGTTTCCTATGTGCTCTTGAATGTGAATCATGAAAATATTGTTTGCTATGCTTTCCTAGAATGCAAGCATCACATTGCTTAAGTTTTGTAGGAATTGTAGGCAAGCCAACAACAACATTTTTCTTCAATAAGTGGAGACTGTCATAGTTCAAACGTCCAAATTTAGCATGCCATAATAAACTTGATGGAAGTGTACCTTCTTCATGATGAGAATTGTATGATAAATGTTGTGCATGAGCAGATGTTCCTTGCAGTTTGAGAAGCCTTTCTTCTTCTATTCCCCTCATGACAAGTGAGTGGTCAGATTCTTTTATTACCTCAAGCTTGTCATCAAACATATGAATGGAGTGACCTTGCTGGCGGATGTGGACCAAGGACAACAAGTTTCTCTTGAGCTGTGGGAGATATAGAACATGATCTAGAAGAAAGTTTGGAAGACCAAGCAGTTTAAGCTTGATTGTGCCAAGCCTTGATGGCTTGATTTTTGATTGATCTGCAAAGTATACTGCTTCATCAACATTGTCAGTGAAATCTTCAAAAAAATCTTTTCTATGAGTGATGTGGCAGGTTTCTCCTGAATCAAGCAACCAATCATTTTTCCAGGAAGCAAGTGAAGCATTAAATAAATCTTCGTTTACTCCAACATTACATTGTGCCACAACATAGTGAGCAGATTCAGGTGCTTTACCTTTGTCTGAATCATCAGTTTTACCTTTCTGTTGATTTATTTTTTGCTCAATTTTGTCCCATGGTAGCTTGCATGTAGAGGCATCATGTGATCCATTTCTTTTGCAGCATATGCAGTGAAAATCTCTCCTTGCTGCTCAAGGACCTTATAATTCAATTTTATTGTTAAATATTTCCTCCATCAAGAAAACGAAATAAATAATTTATCATCTCAAGTGATTTGAAGAACTATATAAACCAATCTAGTCTATCAAGAGATGAATCAATTGAACCTATCCCTCAAGGCATGGCTTCGCAGCCAAAGTAAACAGATTGTAAACTATATTTTGTGACAAATTTTGCGCCTTCCCTAGTCAAACGAAGCATAGCTAATAGAATATAATAAAGGAGTTTCTTTCTTAATATTAGTGTCAACTTGTGCATGGCTTCGGATATGCTACATGAAACTCTTCTTAGTGATAAGCAGCTTCGGTATGGTCAGGAAAAAGCCCCGACAGTCCACCACGAGCTATGACCATCTCCAAAGTTTGAAGGATCGAACCTGAGCATGGTCGAAGGATCGATGGCCTGGAACAGATTAAAAATGAGTTGGTCTGCAACCTATCCACTTCATTCCCATGTCTAAATATACATCAATAGACAAAATTAATTCCGCGACTCTATTTCCTGTGTTCAAAAGGACGAAGGTTCAAAAACTGGTCCATGCTCAACGCACCACCTTATTGTAACAGGAATGTCAATGAAATTTTCTCTTTCACCGTCTCGCGATCTGTGAGCAAGAATGAATTTCCCACTGAAGAAAATGTTAGGTTTTAATAAGCACAAAAGGGAACAGAAATCTTGACGATGCCATCATAAACGAAGAAACTTCAACGAAAAGGGGGCAGAGGATTATTGATAGGCGCAACTCTCAACATTGCATAAAAAATATGAACTTATTTTTTTTTGTTTAGGAGTTCAACACGCAGGAGCGGCAGAAAATATGGAGCAGTCAAAGCTTTTGGGCAATAATCTATCTAGCATCTCCCCTCAAATCACACCATTTCTGCAGGCCCTCGTTGAAAAACTATATGCGTATTAACAATAATTGTAACAACGAAAGACAACTTGAGCCGAGCTTCATAATCATTTTCTTTAACCATTACAAAAATTCATAGATGTCAATCATTTACAATTCATGTCCTTTTCATAACTTCATCAGATCTGAGACGGTAGATTTCATCAATGGAGATTACCAAGAAAATGTGACCTATGTGGAATTCCCATGGCTTTGCTCGCTTTTAGAGAAAGCCCTTTGAATTACCTTAGGGCTACTACTGTTTGAATATGAATCTACAACTTCCAGATCGCGTGAATGAGAGGAATCAGATAGCCAAGTGGACATACTCAACAGAGCAATGTTGTTTTCCACCGTAGCAACATTCTTCAATGTGACAGTGTTCTTTTCCTCCAACGTTCAACGGAGCAGTGTGTTTACACAAGATATCAGAAAATGTCAGACAATTGATAGGCAGGTAATGGCAGTGTATTATACAGAGCAGGCTTTGTATGGTGCAGCGCTTTTAAATGGAGCATTTATGAATAGAGAGCGGAGGTAATGGCAGACAGAACGCAGGCAGTGTCAAACAAGCATACAGGCCATGTCAGGCCAGGCACTTTGACACTAAATTATATGGAGAGCAGAGAAGCAGATAAGGGAGTTACAAGGCACAAAGCTAAAAAAAGGAGCTGGCTCTGATACCATGTCAGGCCAGGCAGTAACTCCATTAAGAAAAAACTAATTTGTATGTTCTATTCCATTAGGTAGGTCTATTATATACATGAGGGAGAGACTATTCAGTTCATCTCCCGATGACTGTTCATATTTCTCATTTATTTATTTACATATATTCACCCAATCACAAGGATGAGGTGTCAACAGGAAAGAACCCTCGGACTCTAGCAAGTTGCACGAGCACCCTGAGGTGGTCGACCTTTTCACCCGAACAAATTGGATATCCTTCTTTGACAAAATTCAGGGTCATGATGAGGAGATAACTGAAGATTTTTTAATGTCCCTGAGACCACATTCAAAGACACATGCCACAATTAGTTTTAGGGGTTTGACCCTAGAACTCACCCCAAAGCTCATTAGTGGAATTACTGGTCTACCATTGGGGCTCCCTTAGAGCAAAGAAGAGAGATCCTTGGGCCAAGTTGCTAAGAAAACATTTGTTCTACGCGAGGAGCATCCTGTAGAAGACAAAAACAGAGTTAGAAGGACAAGCTTGCCTTCTCTCTGGAGTGAAATTAGTTATCAAATTATAAAGTACATCACATGTGAAGGGAGGTTTAGCAACATCTATGGATATCATTTCAAGTTGTTGTGTGAATTAAGGCATGGGATTGACTTGTCTCCAGCCAAGAAACTGAGCATCCCATATTTCCTTCTTCAGTCCTTAATTGAATGTGGTACAAAGCTAATTGAAGGTATCCCAGATCAGTTGGCCCACCATGAGCTTATCAAAATGTTGGTGGAAGAGGATTTACAAACCTATACTGTCCCCATATCTTGGGAAATCTTCAGAAACATGTCTAGGGATGATAACATTAGAACTTTGGCTAAAAACATCACCCCATCTAGCAGTGAGGAGGGGGAGCAAACTAAAAAATAGGAAGAACATAAAGAATAGAAAGAAATTGGCAAGACTGCTGAGCCTAAAACAAAGGAAGAAACAATAGCAAAAACATCAAGGGAAGAAAGGATACAAAGTAGAAAGGAAAACGTTGAGAAAGCCCAAATAAAGGCTGCCACAGCCAAAGCAGGCACCAGAAAGAAAAGGGAAAGACACACCCTGAGATATCAACAACACAAACAGAAATAGTGGACACAGAGATTTCTACAGGAAGCAAAGAAAAAGAGCAGCAGGAAGAGAAATCACCTGAGACGTTGGGGAGGGAGGCAGTAGCTATGCTTGTTGCATTAAGCACACCTGCAAAACAAAAAGGCAAGAGAAAGAGGCAGACCTCCATGTACTTTAAAGCCAGGAGAAGCACAAGGATCATGTGGGAGTTTACAAGGTAAGTTCCTCAGACAGAACACCAAAGGACACCACTCACAAATAGATCACAGATCAATACATTAGCATTTTTGATGTGGTTAAAACCCTCAAAGAGGGAAACAGTCCATGGCCTTAGCCAACGTGGCCACTTCAGGCAATAAAAGAATGAAAATTTACATAAGCTTCTCTTATGAATGGTTAACCTACAAATAACCCTCCATGCTCTTTAAATAAAGATCATGGACCAATTGGGTGTTAAGTCACGGATCAAGTGTCGGTAATACTGAGGAGAGAATGAACCGTCAGATCACTACATATCGTGACCGTCAGATTGTAAGTTACAAAAGTACATAGTAAAGAACCACACTTTACTTAACTCTATACTAGACCAAGTTATACTTAACTATTTCCTATGTGTCGGAATATCCTAACATCCCCCCTTAAGAACAACTTGGGATAGGATTGAAGGATTTTACAAATATGACACAATAGGAGAAGGAAGGAGGCACTAGAGCCTATCCCCCCTTAGTGACAACTTCCTAGACTCCAACCATAAATCAAAGTTTGGTAAACTTCACCTCTGTGAGAGCCTTTGTAAAGATGTCTGCAACTTGATCATCTATTGAGCAATATTGCACTTCAAGAACATGGTCATGAATAAGCTTTCTGATGAAGTGCATGTGTAGTTCAATGTGTTTGCTACGCTGATGTTGGATTGGATCTTTGCATAGTTCAATGGCACTTTCATTATCACACCAAAGTGTAGTCGGATGCTGCTGCTAAAAGCCAAACTCTAATAGGATCTGACGAGGTCACAAGGCTTCCTTACTAGCTTCTACGACACCACGATACTCTGCTTCTGCTGAAGAAAGAGAAATGGCAACTTGTTTCTTGCAAGCCCATGTAATAGGTCCTGAACCAAGAGTGAACACATAACCGGTAGTAGACTTTCGATCATCAAGGTCACCAGCCCAATCGAAATCAGTGAAACCAACCAATAGAGGAGATGCTTCGGCACTGTAATGAATTCCAAACTGAACTGTACCTCAAACATAACGAAGTATTTTTTTAGCTGCTTTCCAATGACTTTCACGTGGCTTTTGCATAAACCGAGCAACAAGGCCAATAGCAAAGGAAAGGTCAGGAGGAGTATGGGTTAGATACAAAAGTTTTCCTACAAGTTGACAGTATAAGGTAGCATCAACTTCAGGGGAAGTACAAGTGACTGAAAGTTTGAATCCAAACTAAAAGGGAGAAGGAGTTGGCTTACAGTCTTCCATGTGAAAATGGCGTAGAAGATCACAGGCATACTTGGATTGGGAAACATAAATACCTTCCTTGGATTGCAAGACTTGAAGACCGAGAAAATAATGCAAGTGTCCTAATTCTATCATTTCAAATTTCTTTTTAAGGTTGGACTTCACATGGTTGATAAGGTTGGGATCACTACCAGTGAGGATAAGATCATCAACATAAAGAACAAGAATGATAAGAGACTTGCCCACTTTCATGGTGTAGACAGTATTGTCAGAATGACACCTAGAAAAGCCAGATTCTAAAAGAAACCTATCTATTTTGGCATACCAAGCCTGACGAGCTTGCTTGAGACCATAAAGGGATTTCATAAGCTGACATACAAGACTAGAGTCTATTTGTATAAAGCCAATGGGTTGTTCCATATAGATTTCTTCATGCAAGTCCCCATGCAAGAAGGTGGATTTAACATCCATCTGATGGACTTCCCATTTGGAAGAGGCAGCAAGGGAAAGAACAAGGCGGACAGAGTTCATTTTGGCAACAGGGGAGAAGGTTTCAGTATAGTCAATGCCTTCAACTTGTGAAAAACCCTTAGCAATAGGACGAGCTTTATGTTTATCAACTTTCCCATCTGGTCCATACTTGGTTCTGTAAACCCATTTGCATCTAACAAGTTTTCATCCCTTTGGTAGAGGAACAAGATCCCATGTATCATTTGCCAATAATGAATGATATTCTTCACTCATAGTTGCATCCCAATCTGGATGGCCTGAAGCTTCTGCAAAGGTGTTAGGATCATAATTCACTGAGACTTGAGCCAGTAAAGAAGAGGCTCTTTCGAACTGAGAACGGGTACGACGCTAATCTGTAGGATCACTGGCAAGATCACCTACTGCATCCCGAGTAGCACAAACCCATTTTGGAAGTGGAGGAGCTGAAGGAGGATCCTGAGAAGGTGGGGGGGATTTTCATCCTCGCTTTCATCATCTAAAGAAGAAATATGTTCAAAAGTAGAAGAGATAGAGATAGTGGCACATTCGCTGAACTAGGCTCGTAGGCCGATATATTTTCATCAAACTTTACATATCTTCTAATGATAACATTTTTGGACTTAAATGGAGTAAGTCTATATCCTTTGACATCTTCAGAATATCCAACAAAAATACATTTTTCACTCCTAGGTTCTAAAGCTTTATGTTTCTCATCTGGAATATGGGCCCATGCTTCGCTTCCAAAAACATGAAAGTTACTCACATCTGGTTTAATTGAGCTTCAAGCTTCTTCTGGAGTGATATTCTTTAAAACCTTAGTAGGAGTGTGATTTATTATATAATTTGCACAATTAATTGCCTCGGCCCAAAAACTAAGACTAAGCCCTTTAGATTGAAGCATACAATTAGCCATTTCCTTAAGGTGCGATTCTTCCTTTCAGCTACACCATTTTGCTGTGGAGTATATGGAACAGTATATTGCTTTGAATTCCATTCTCAGTGCAAAGTTGATGAAGGTGTTTTTAACATATTCTCCACCATTATCAGATATTAGCTTAAGAATTTGATGCCCAGATTGTTTTCAACAAAGGCTTTGAAGGCCAAAAATGTGTTAAATACTTCGCTCTTGAGTTTTAAGAAGTATACCCAAGTGCGTCTGGAGAAATCATCAATGAAAGTTAAGAAATACTTGCAGCCAGAGAATGAAGCAACAGGAAGTGGATCACATAAATCACTGTGCACAAGCTGTAAAGGGGCTGAGGTGTGCCAAGAGGCGCGTTTTTCAAAACTGTCCCGATGATGTTTTCCGAGTACACATCCGGAACAAACACCATCTCTGCAAGATACCATAGGAAGACCTGTCACCATATTTTCTTTACATAGATGCTGAAGGGAGCGATAGTTTAAGTTACCAAATCGCTCATGCCAAAGTTTGCTCACTTCATCATTATGAGCAACAAATACTGAGGGAAGATTTGATGACCCAAAGTTGTGAAACTTATACAACCTTGTAGAATCATCAGCAATGGCAGTAGCTAAAATCTGTCTAGGATCCTTTAGGTCCTTAATTACAACATCGTGAGGTGAAAATTCAACGATTTTACCTTCACCTGAATGAGTTATCTGATATACAGATAGAAGGTTGCAGGATAAGGTTGGAACACATAATACATCATTAAATTGACCATTGTCTATATGAACAGTTTCAGTCCCTACAACACTAAGAGATCTATTATCACCAACATATATATTTTTGGTGTTACAATCATTTAAAGAAGAAAACATGGCTTTATTTTTGGCCATGTGATAAGAAGCTCCAGAATCAATGAGCCATTCATGAGAATGAGAGAAGAAGATACATTTAGTGCATAGCCAGACCGAGATGCTTGACAACCACATGAAGAAAGTGCCATTCCTGAAGATGAATTTGAAGAGTGCTCCAAATGGATGTTATGCTTCTTCATTGCTGCTTCCAAGGCTTCCATCTTCTTAAAGCATTTAGATTCTAAGTGGCCATCTCGATTACAAAAGTGGCAATGTCTATCAGTCTTCTTCCCTTTGGTTTTATTTGCCTTATCATTCTGGTGAAATGATTTTTCATTTTGAGGCTGAAATTGCTTAGGACCCTTGTTTGGTTTAGGACCATTCCTTTTAGGATATGAATTCTTAGGATTCTTTGAATTTGGTTGCTGCTGGGCGGCTAACGCATTCTTAGAAGAGTTTCCAAGATTAAGAAGACCAAGGTGTAAGAGTTTTTCTTGTTCTCTTATTAAAGAATCACAAAAAGAATCAAAGGAAGGGGAATTGTAGGTTTGTCCTTGATAAATGAAGGCTTCTCTTGTAGAATGGAAGGTGGAAACAAACACAGAGTAGGCTGGTCCCAAATTAGTAAGAATGGAATAGATAAGGTTACTATCTTCTTTCTTAACCTTAACACCTTCCAAGAGAAGTCTAAGGGTCTTGAACTAGGACAAAAAATCTTTAATGCAAGAAAAATTATTGGGGTCTAATGTAAGAAACTCATTTTCAAGTTGATGGGCTCTAAGTTCATTTGTGATTCCAAAAACTTTAGTAATTTGCTGAATTGCTTCATCAGGAGTATCAAGTTCTGCAATATGGAATCTAAGATCTGGAGAAATAGACATCCCTATTAACCCACATGCTTGATCTTGCCTATTTTCCCATTTAGCTGCCTTATCTTCATCTTTTGGTTTGGTTTCTTGGCCTGAAGCTATTCTGTAAAGACCTTTACTTCTAAGTAAATCCACAATGTAGGACCACCATTGGAAGTAGTTGGTGCTGTCAAGAATAACTTGGCATGGACTTTCCATTTTAACAGAAAATAAAGCTATATATGCTGAAACTAAGTATTCCAATGGAAATATCTCGAAAACTTAGGCTGGTTAAAAAAAAACGGCTCTGAAAACGGCTTCCGGATGAAGAAGTTATGGCTTTTTGAAGAAAAGTTGATGAAGGCGTCGATGAAGTGCGGGAATGTGCGGAAATTAAAAAAAACGCCCCTTTTCGAACAAAAAGGAGATTTAAACCCAAGACCTCTAATTTCATAAATTAGCTTTGAACCAAGTGAGCTAAACAAAAAGTTTGAGAGAGAGGGGGGGGGGGGTCGGGCTTTGTTTTTTTTAGTCACTGAAGCTTTGGGTTGCGTGCTTGCTTGAGAAAGATCTTTTTTCCCTAAAAAACAAAAAACACAAAACCCAACACGGACATACAAAAAAAACAAACCTTACGGCTTAAAGTTAGGTTTACCCGGAAACTAAATATTTTCCTTAATGTTTATGATTTTCCGAGATCACACTAAGGCACAGCAGAAAAGAGCATACACATGAGAAAAATCCTTCCTCTCTGTTTCTGATTTGCCCAGATCACACAGAGTCACAGGGAAAAGAGCATACGCAGAAATGAAAGGTATAGATCTGGTAATAAAAAAAGAAGCTAAATAAACCGAAATAATAAATAGAGAGAAAATAACTAGAAACTGCAAATAAACGCTGTATACCTTCAGATCTTAAAAATGACGTAGCTAGGGCTACTAGAAACCTTTTCGCATGAAACGGAAGGGGTCCTCACTGGAACATATGCTCCTAACACAAAGGAGCAGCCCTCTCGGCTTGAAAGCATTCAGAAACAACATATCTAGGAAACGGTAGTCGGATGCAGTTCTACTGGCTTCAGATTTGGATCACCAACGGACGTGGCCCTCAAATAGCTCTGATACCATGTAGGAATTTACAGGGTAAGTTCCTCAAACAGAAAACCAAAGGACACCTCTCACAAACAGATCACAGATCAATACACCAATATTTTTGACGTGGTTAAAACCCTCAAAGAGGGAAACAGTCCACAGCCTGAGCCAACGCGGCCACTTCAGGAAATTTATTAAATAAAAGAATGAAATTTTTACATAAGCTCTCTCATGAACAGTTAACCTACAAATGACCCTCCATGCTCTTTAAATAGAGATCATGGACCAATCGGGTGTTAAGCCACAGATCAAGTGTCGGTAATACTGAGGAGAGAATGAACTATTGGATCACTACATATCGTGACCGTCGGGTTGTAAGTTACAAAAGTACATAGTAAAGAAATAAACTTTACCTAACTCTATACTAGACCAAGTTATACTTAACTATTTCCTATGTGTCGAAATATCCTAACAATATCTTGGGTAAAGCCACAACTAAAAACCCCTCCTATTTATATATTGCATTATTTAGAAAACTTGAGAAGATTACAATGCTTTGCTCAAGCCTGAGCAAACTATGCACAATCTCTCTCTATCTCATGATTTCCTAGTGAAGCCTTGACCAATACTTAACCAATTTTATGCTTTCCCAAGTTCCTATTTCCTTGTGTTATTTCCTTGGGAATCAACCCCTATTAATTACGGAAATTCCTCAATTGGAATTGCACAATCCATCATAGGTCTTCCTCTGACTGCATGCACCAGTTGTATAGTTTGGATCATTATACAACCTGATAGTACATTTCCTTTGAACTCCAATCTCAACTGGGTAACTTGTAGATCACACATGAATGAGTTATTTATGGTTGAATTATCAGTTAACTGGTTGAACACATGAAGCTACTCTTACTTCTAGACCTCCTACTAGTTCCTCCATTAGTTGGAACTAGTTTAACTGAATTTAACATAGTTAAACTGAATATCTAATCACAATGCAAAATACACTCAACCAGGGCTCCTCTAAAGTAGGATACACTCTACATGACTCAAGTTAGACCCTTAAATCGAATTAAATGAACCAACTAAGTCAAATTGACTTAGTTAACTCATACAAGTTGTCTTGTGATGTGGAATTACATTTTTTCTCCTAATTTAATTCAAGGGAAAATTAAATCAAGATTTTTCTTGTTGAATTTTCAACACTCCCTCTAAACAAGAAAGAGATTATCGGATATCCCAATCCTGCCTCTATGGAACTCAAATTTTCCTCTTGAAATTCCTTAGTCAAGATGTCTACATCCTGTTCCTTTGTAGGAATGCACTCTAGCAACATTATCCACCTTTTCATAAAATCTCTGAGATGGTGATACCAAAAGTCAATATGATTGGACCAATCATGAAAAACTAGATTCTCAGAAAGTTTGATACAACTCTGGTTGTCACAGTGAATCACTATAGGATCCATTTGCTGACCAAATAATCTAATAAGGATCTTCCTCATCCAGATAGCCTCACAAGATGCTTGACTAACAACCATGTACTCTGCTTCTAATGAATTGAGTGCAACTGATCTTTGCTTGTACTGTACCAAGAAACTAATGCTGACCCAATACTAAAGATTTCCCCTCATGTTCTCTTCTTGTTTGATGGACTCCTTGCCTAATATAAATCTCTAAAGCCTTGCAAATTCACTCCCTCTATCAACCTATACCAAAGACCAAACTAAGTGGTACCTTTGAGGTATCTCAACACATGTTTAGTTTCCTTCCAATAGATTTTGGATGGCTTAACCATTTCTTGACTAAGCTAGTTAACTACAAAACACATGTACACTCATTTGTTCACCAAGTACATAAGTGAACCCACAAGCTTCCTATAAATAGTAGCCTCTTCTACTTCACCTGAAGTAGGATCTTCCTTCCTCCAATTCCCTTCTAGAGGAGTCTCCATCGGTTTTCCTCTCTCCATGTGGAACTTCTTCAATATCTCGTTGGCATACCTTCCCTGAGAGACAAACAATTCCCCAACTCATTCCCATACTTCCATACCAAGGAAATAATGCATCAACCCTAGGTCATTCATCTCTAATTCTCTTGCAAGATCCTCTTTGCAAGGTTTGACCAACTTCTCATCACCCGTTAGAATTAAATCAATGACATATAATACTATAATAAATAATTTACCTTCAACCACAATATGGTAAATATTTGCATCTGCTTCACTTTTGGTGAAGCCCAACCTAGTGAAATAGTTATCAATCCTAGTTTACAAAGCATGGGGTGCTTATTTCAATCCATACAACACTCAATTGAGTTTTCACACATGCGACTCTCTGTTGAAGGTCTCAATTCCTTCTGGATGCTCAATGTACACCTCTTCCTCAGTCACACCATTGAGAAATGATGTGTTCACATCCATCTAATATATATTCCATCACATCTACGCCAAAAGTGCTAGAATAGATATGATTGAAGAGTACCTTTCTACTAGAGGAAAGGTCTCCTCATAATCAATTCCCTCCACTTGAGAGAACCCCTTGGCCACAAATTTGGCCTTGTATTTCTTGACACTCTGATATGTTGCTTGCTTCACCTTGTAGATCCACCTAGAACCTACCAGTGGAATCATATTACTCTTGATAATGGAATCATATTACTCTACCATGGCATCAACCCATACTAGTTGCTGTACTACTTCCTCGAATGTGGATGGCCCAGTCTCTGCACTCTCGCTTATCAGATCCATGTAGCTAGTGTACCGATATGGTGACCTCCTCTAACTACGCTGTAATGTGGGTGCTCCCGCATTATCTCTAGCATCATTCATCAACTTGTCAGCTTTTCTGGCACATGTCCTTCCATCTATGGATGTGTCTACCTGAGTGGGTGCATCCACTCTCTACTCCTCTACTTGTGGCTACTCCAAATCATCTTGAGGTTCTTCGTTTGGATCCAAAAGCTCCTCATCTGCATATAACTAAATATCCCTCTCAAGGGAACATACCAATGCCTTCTCTCCATCAAAATTCACATATATACGAACAACTATCATCCTGTGAGATGGCAGGTACATCCGATAGATGTGAGGTGTATCAGTGTACCCCAAAAACATTCCCAACTCTGCTTCTAGTTTAGTTTTTTTCTTGCATCCTTGGTAACATGATAATAAATTGATGAACCAAAGATCATGAAGTGTGCCACATATGGTTTCTTACCTAAAAAATCTTCTTCTGGTGTACTCATCCCGAGAATCCAATGAGGACTCCCATTCTGCACATATAGCGTTGTGTTGCATGCTTCAACCCACAAGTGCAATGGTAGGCCCTGATCATGTAACATCACCCATGCAACTCCCCCAATACTTCTAATTTTCCTTTCAGAAACTCCATTCTGTTGTGGGTCATGGGGTGCTATTAACTCCTGTTGAATACCTTCTGATGCATATAAGTTATTGAACTCATTTGACACATATTCATCATTGTTATTGCTTTTGAGAGCCTTCACTTTCCTACCAATGTCTTTCTCAACAATTGATTTAAATTCACAAAATTTTGAGAATGTATGATCTTTATTTTGCATGAAGAATATCCATGATTGGATCTTAAAAAAGAATACAAAAAATTACAAATATAACCATAAATACAGAGATGCAATAGAAATAACACTTCATTTCATTAATATCAAATATTGAAATATGCTTACAAACATAATGGAAATAAGGCTAGCTCTGGCTATGGTAGCTTATCTTTGAGAAGAGATGTGGCATCTACATGCCTCTGAATTGTGTTAAAATGAGGCTTAGAGCCCTATTTATTATTGAGAAACAATGGAAAACCCTAAACATCCAAAAACCTAACCTTAGGAGATGAAGCACCAAAACTATGGGCCCCATTTGGGTAAATTGGTACATCAACTTCTCGGGGTCATAACTTTGGCATACGATCTCCATTTGACATAGATAATACCTTGTTAGAAATATCTATCTGAGTACTAAAAATTTTGAGTGACCAACATCAACAAAGCCCCATGTTTTCCTTAGTTTTTAAAACATTATTTAGGGCCTCAAAACAACTCCAGAAGTTCATGACCCAAAAAACTGTCAAAAATAGTAAACTGTGCTACAATTAAGATAACTGAAAAACTAAAATAAACAGTGGTGGAGGTCCAAGTGGAATAGGTGGGTGGACACCAACATACACCTGGATCAGTCCTCTCCCCTTAGGAAGTAATGGTCCCCATTGCGTAGAGCACCTCCATGAGATGGGGAAACTTCTGTTGAACTTGGTCCCTGCTAAGCCACTTGCCTTGGTGAAGGAGTTGGCCAACTTTGAAAACTCAATATAGTTGGATCTTCTATTGGTGTGTGTTCTTGATCTGTGTTTCCATAATCTGATCAATTATGGCTTGTTTCATGCAGTTTGGGTTTAACTCTGTTGGTGTGACTTGTTCTGCAATGTCTGATGCGCCTAGAATGGTGGGATGTATGGTTGAAGGCAGTCCACATTGAACACTAGGTTCAGGCCAAGGAATGGGGCGATTTTGAGCTCAAAATACTTCTCTCCCACAACCTTGGTAATGGTGTAAGGAACATAGTAGAGTGGTCTGAGCTTTTGATGGGTTCTGTTAAGGTGTTATTTCTACAAATGCAAACAAACTGTCACCCACCTGAAACTTGTGTGGCACCCGATGTTGATCATGTCACTACTTTTACTTTAAATTTGACTTCTCCAAGATGTCATGAACCTACTAGCAGATAAGTTGGATGCATTTAATAAATCTGGCCACTTTATTAGCCTCAGACAATACATGTGTGGATTCTTTCTTTGTAGTCACATGAGGCATGAAAACATCAATCAGACACAATGGTTGAAATCCTAGACCTACTTAAAAGGGACTGCGACCAATCGAGCTATGAAGAGCTCTATTATAACTGTGCTACACATAGGGAATACTATCATCCCAAGTTTGTGGATGCTTGGAGTTGTACATGTAGAGTATGTGCACTATCATCCTATTGATGACCTCCGTCTGCCCATCAGTTTGGGGATGGAAGGAAGTCAACTTGGTGAGATTGGTGTCCAATAGTGTCCAAAGATTTGACCATAATGTGCACAGGAACTTGCTATCCTGGTCTTACATAATGGTCCATGGGATCCCAAAATGTACCCATACTTGTTCAAAGAAGAGTTTGATAGTTTCCTCTGTTGTGATACTCTTCTCGCATTATGCCAATATAGCCATCTTAGAAAATATATCCATGACCACCAATACACAGTCATTACCATGCTTGGTAGAAGGGAGGCAAGACATATAGTCCATGGAGATGGACTCCCGTGGATGGTTGGGAGTAGGCAGAGGAGTGTACAATCCTTACTTCTTGATGGTCGGCTTGGCGATGATGCAGGTAGTGCAAGATCTGATATGTTTCCTAACATCCAGTTGGATTTTGGGCCAATAAAAGTACTTTTGTAGTACAACCACATTTTTATCCACACCAAAGTGCCTTGTGAATTGACTGTAGTGCACCTCCCAAATCATCTTATCACACTTGCTTGAAGGAACAAAAAGGTGGCCCATGTAGCATAATAATGCATCCTGAAGATGGAAATCATGAACTTGATTTCCATCTACTAGAATTTGGTATGTGGAGGCGAACTCTAGATCATTTTTATATAGTTGCAGCCATCCATAGGTCTCATGGCCACAAGAGTTGAGAACAGTGGTCAGTGATGCAAATAAGGGTCAATTGAGGTAGTCTACAATATTATTGGTGCTGCCTTTTTTGTATTTAACGTTCAAGTGGAATTGTTGCAGATATGTAGATCACTTCTGATTGCGATCACTCTACAACTTCCCTTGTGTTAATATAAACTGAAGAGGTCAACAATCACTGTAGATGAATGTCTCCTTCCCCATAACGTAATGCTTCCATTATCGACAAGATTGCATGATGAAATACATCTCGTTATCATAGGTGAGGTACTTCCAAATTGTATAAGAAAGTGTCTCACTATGATAGGCCACTGGATGCCTATTCTAGCTGAGGATTTCACTAATAGAATAGCTTGAGGTGTTTGTCTCGATTTCAAATGGCTGCCGCAGGTATGGCAGTGTGAGTACCAGTGTAGAGTAGAGTTGGTGCTTCAACTCAATAAATGCCTTATGTTGGGACTTGGACCAAGAAAATTTTTCTTTCGCCTCACCCTTGGTAATCTGACTCAAAGGCCAAGTGATATGAGAGAATTCCAACACGAACCTATGATAAAAATTTGCAAGACCCAAAAAGCTGTGAAGCTCCATTAGAGTGGTTGGGGCTGACCAATCCCAAACACCTTGGATCTTAGTCAAATCAACATGCACGCCACGCTCATCTATGACGTAACCCAAATATTGGACCTGGATCATGCCAAAGGTGAATTTGTCCAAGTTAGCACACATTATGTGTTGTTGAAGGGTTTGCAACACCCGTCGAATGTGTTGCAAGTGTTCTTCCAAACTCTTGCTGAAGATGAGGGTTTCATCCAGATAAACAACCATGAATGAGTTGGTGAGGGCTGCGAGATGTCATCCATCTGCCTCATAAAAGTAGCAGGGGAATTTGTCAACCTGAAGGGCATAACCAACCATTCAAAAAGGCCTTCCTTGGATTTGAAGGTGGTCTTCCATACATATGTGGGCTCTATTGGAACCTAGTGATAGCCATACTTCAGATCAATCTTGTTGAAATACTTGCTCCCCTTGAGTTGGTCCAAAATGTCATCAATCCATGCGATTGGATACCTGTTCCTGACAAAGATTTTTTTTAGTGCCTGATAATTAATGCAAAGCCTCCATGTCCCATTCTTCTTCTATATAGGTACATTCAGGCTCTCACAAGGTGAGGAACTTGGTCAAATGTGCCTTTTTGTAGCAACTCTTAGATTTTCTGCTTGATCTCTTCATTTTCTAGAATGGAGCAATGATAGATCGGCCTATTGGGTAGAGGTGCTCCGGGAGTCAGATCGATCAAATGATTGACCTGGCAGTGCAAGGGTACCCCTATGGGTGAGGAGAAGATGTCCTTGTATTCTTCGACGACCGTATCCACCTACTTCTACTGCATGGAGGAACCCTTCCCAGGGGCCATGGATGTGGCTACAATATTCCCCTTACTTTGAGAGAAAATCAGAAAGAAAACAAATTTTCCCAGTCTGGGCAATGATCTTATTGTATTTCTTAGTAGAGATCAAAGAGATGATGGTAGGCGAGGTTACCTATGATATCTTGTATAGCTTACTACCTAAAGAAAAAATAACAGAGTGGGGTCTAGACTCATAAATAACATAACACTTCCACAAGTATGGTTGTCCTAAAAATACATCACAAAATTTGAGAGGAGCAACATCACACAGTACCTCATCTGTGAAGGGCTTGATGTTATAGGGAAGGCGACACTGCTGGTAGACGTAGAGATCTCATCCTTGGTGAAGCCATATGATGGTGTATGACTGTGGATGTACTATAGTTAGTAGGCCTAGCTGCTTCATGACCTATGCTAAAATTAGGTTCTTTTTTCTCTCTTTATCAACAATGAACTGTAGCAGAGAACCCTTCACCCACATCTATGAGTGGAATAGGCATTCCCCCTCCTCTAGATCTTCAGGCTCAATCTTCTAGATCTTGTTGGTGGCCATAGTGGCACTAGGCTCGACGTTAATGGTATACTTCCCTTTATCATTCCCCTTGTTGGGTTCTAACTCAGATTCAAAACATGCATTTGACTCAGAAGCCTTCAACTCGGCCACCAATGACTTCTTGGCTGGACACTCATGTTGTAAGTGGAGCTCTTATGGAACTCACACTACTTTCCCGTGTCCTTATTTTTCTTCGTGGTGCTGTTCTTTGCTTGTGGATTTTGTGGGTTATCCTTGATTTCCATGCCTTGGATTTTCCCTTTGCTCTGCAGTTTGGGGGTGCCTTTCCCTTGCTTTGGATTCACATATTCAAAATCTCACTTTTTCTGTTTGAACTTCTGCTCAATCTTGATAGTGTATCGGTACATCGTGCCAAGCAAGGAGATGTCCATGAACTCCATCTCATCCTAGATATATCTATGTAGGGAGTTGTGGTACTTGAGTACCAAATGTTTCTCAGAATATTTGATAGCCAACTTTGTGCGAAGGGTATGAAAAACATTGGTAAACTCTGACACGTCTTGGTCCCTTCCCTACCGCAGCATTGTCCACTTTATGTATTTATTCTCATAGCTCCTGATAGGGTAGTACTACTCCTTGATGTCGTCTCGGAACAAATTCCAAGTAAGTGTGGCAAAAAATAGTGAGGTTGTAATTTCTTCTTTCTTCTCACAGTAGGTTTCCCACCAGTCCTTGATGTGGGGGTGGCTTTGAGAAATGAAAAAATAATATTTTCCCAGCTAGAAAAATCATGAACAAAAAAATCATTCTAGCATATTTAACCATTTATCTACGGTGTCCACATCTATCTGACCCTAAAATATGGCGATGTCAAAGCTAACTTGTACCTTAAAGGGTGTGGCACTTCCAATGTAGCTGCTGGATGGAGATGCATCACACTTGGGTAGCCGCTAAAGGATCTAGGCAAAGTTGTCCATCATTGCTTCCTCTATCACTCGAGGGCTTCTTTGAGAAATATTTCGAAAGGATCTCTTGCCCCGTCATCTCTCTTCTCTTCCTCCATGGGAGGTTGTCAGGATTTGCGATTCTAGTCTTCCAAAGGTTTGACCAGTTCGAGCCCTAAATCCTTATATCCCAACCTCATTAGGGACATGCAAAGAAAAACAGAGAAAGAACATAACACTCTAATACCACTGATCCAAAGTTAAATAGGAGAGCAACAAGTTATATATATAACCATAAATACAGAGATATAGTAGAAATAACACTTTGTTTCATTAATATCAAATATTTAAATATGCTTACAAATAGAATGGGAACAAGACTAGCTCAGGCGATGGTAGCGTATCTCTGAGAAGAGATGTGGCGGCTACATGCCTCTGAACTATGTTACAATGAGGCTCAAAGGCCTATTTATTATTGAGAAACAAAATAAAACCTTAAACATCGAAAAACCTAACCCTAGGAGATGAAGCACCAAAACTATGGGCCCCATTTGGGTAAATTGGTACATCAACTTCCTGGAGTTGTAGCTTTGGCATAAGATCTCCATTTGACACACACAATACCTCATTAGGAATATGTATCTGAGTACTACAACTTATGAGTGGCCAACATTGTTGCTGCCTAAGGTTGGCCCCGATTTTCCCAAAAAAAGTTGTTTAGGGCCTCAAAATGGCTCCAGAAGTTTAGGACTCGATAAAATGCCAAAAATAGTAAATTGTGCTACAAATAAGGAAATTGAAAAACTAAAAGAGACAGTGGTGGGGGTCAAAGTGGAATATGTGGGCAGTCACCAAAATCTACCTAGATCAATCCAGAAATTATGTGAGAAATCATCTACAAATATTACATAATACCTGTGCTTGGCCATGGAGGCTATCGAGAATGGTCCACACACATCTGAGTGAACTCTTTCAAGGATCAATTATGCTCGACTATCCTTATCATGAAAGATGGTTTTGGTGTACTTCCCCAATGTACATCCTTTATATTTATCTTGCTTCTCTAGTGCACCCTTGGTCTTGTAGAAATATATTGCATCATCTTCAAGGATCCATGATGTAAATGGCCCAATCATCTATGTTGTAATTCACTTATGCCTCGGCTCTCCACCTTCTCTGGTTGCATGCTCAAAGCAACACAATATTCTACATCTAATTTGTATTGGTTCTTCATTCGAACCTCAATTTGCTTCACTTGTCTCGTGGCTATGTGATGAAGGAAAGCCTTTCCTTTGCTAAATATCACAGTCAAAATTCCAAAATAGCAACTGAAACTAAATTCTTCTTCAAACCTGAAACACACGTGACTGTTGAACCTCCATTTTGTCTAGATTTTCATACTTTTTGCTGAATAACTCTTATGCCTGCACCTGGTGTTTATAGTCATTATTATCCTTTTATGCACTGTTGGGCTATTATAGAGGCATTAAGAGGTAATGTGTTATTGTTATATGAATTCTCTTTGTTTTGATGATTTGAAGGGATTTTGTGTGAAATTAGGACAAATAATAAGTTATCCTTGTGGCAGGTGCATAGCTCCTATTCTAGAAGTGTGCTGATGTGTTCCCTTGATCGCACCCAGGTCATCTAGATAGTACATAAAACAATGGTCAAAGTATGTGGTCAAACTATTTCTAGAAGCCACAGAGGTTGTTAACAACATGATACTCTCATGACTGTTATGACGAAGATCTTATGACTTGACACTAGCTGTTGTGATTAAATAGAACTTCAAATCAAGGTGAATCTAGTCAAATAATCGAATTCCTTATTTCAGTCCAGAAATTGGTTTACAAATGCTAAAATTATATATACTATTAATCTTCAATCTAGGTAACGTGGAGGCATCACTGTTATAAATATGAAGGTCATGAAATATACGGAGGATATAGTTGTGTTATGTAGATTTTATTTTGTCAAACAGGGATCGATTTTGTTAAGCAAGGAATGGAGGAGCTTGCATGCCCAATGGGATGATCCCTAGAGAGGACCGCTGGAGTGAAGCTCTACATGATTCTACACTGATGTAACATGACTTTGAAATTAATACAAACTAGCATATGGATTATATTCCTAGTTTTCCTTTGAATCTTTTGAGATTGTGATTTAATTGCTGCAAGGGTAACGAGATGGGTGGTTTGGGCCCACCAACTAGTCTATTGCCCCATACCTCTTAGGATTTTTTGAGTTTTGTTTGATCAATGTATAAGTGTGAGAGTGTGATTAAAGTAGAATTTTGTAATCTTATTTCATAATTCTCATTTATGCTTTGATGTTAAATTTCACAAGATTGATTGATGAGTTTGATGGTATGGTTACAGTTCAACATATTGAGATCCTGAATTTAAATTGAAAAAAAAGTATATTTGGTGAGTGTCTTTTTACTGCATTTTTCATTTATTAAAATCTCAGTGCATTATTTACTCTAATTCAATTTATCTCATAACAAAATATGCTTTCAGTTTGCAGGGATTCAATGAGAGAGATAACAATTGTTTATCACAGAGTAAGGGTATGATCATTAAGAGCTCTGATTTGATTTATTATCCATATTATTTAAGATTTTATGAACACTTTGCATTATCATATAAAATTGATCTTGGGAGCTTTAAGAGAACAATAATTATTCTTATAATTTAAATGCCATGATTAGTATGAGGATATTTTATCCTTGTTTCATTAGAATAGTAAAGTGTCCAAACATAACTCCTTGAGAAATACCCCCGCTAACAGATATAATTAATGCCTTAAACTCTTGATTGAACACCACATTATTTTCAGAGAAACAATGTTCATGTGATTCCTTCTAAGTAGCAGTACCTTTACATTTGAAAGGAAGCATTTAATGATTTTATAAAATTAGGATAAGCTTTAAATCATTTGGGAATGAGTTTGTCTTCGAATTGCTAGTTTTACTTCATGTTTTCCTTCTTTGCCAGTAATCCTTTGAGAGGTTTTGAAAATTGAATCACATTCTTTATTTCCTGAATGGTTTGTCAGTTTGAGTGGAATCTACATTCCCTTTTCCCCTAGAAAACTGAGGTAGACTTGCTAAAAGAGTCACTCAACCCAAAAGAGGATCCAGAAGTAGGTTCACAGCGTGTTTACTTTGAAAATTATTGCCTTTGTTGAATGATTCCCTTTTGAATTGTTTGCAAGAGCTTGATTTTTTATTCCATAGATACGTGAGTTCATATTTTGGTATTTACTATGCTACGCCTCTAAGTTTACCAACCCGGATTGACAATTTAAATGTTGGTGTAATTCTTGCATTTATACCGCTCGAAATTTTGGTGTTGTTGCCGAGGAGGCATTGTAGGATAAGGCCTCACTAATTTGTCATGCTTTTCCCTTTCCTTCACAAATGAATTTTTGGATTAGTGTGATTCCCCTTTCTTGCTGAAGCATATTGAATGGTATTTCAAGAGAGCTCACAAGCATGGTTTGTTTTCCTTTACTACATTTGAGTTTTCAAGAGTGATTTTCTTTACTGCAAAGTGTAATGACTGGTTTGTTTTCCTTTACTGCAATTGTATTTTTAAGAGTGATTTTTTTTTAGTGTAAAGTGTGATGTGTGGTTTGTTTTCCTTTATTTCAAGTAAGTTTTTAGTGTGACTTTATTCACTACAAATGAGTTTTTTTTAGTTCCTGGTTTATTTATTTGCAAAGGAGCTTTTATGTGATTTTCTCTCTAAGCTTATAATTTCTTTTAATTGCAATTGAGATGTTGATCTAGTGTTTTTTGGCATTGAAAGAACCCCCAACTCTAAATCCATGTGCTAACATGACCTTCTAGCTAGTAGGAAAATACTAGGAACTATGATGCTATTCTGAGAATCATCTCAAATCCTAATAGACGCA
Source organism: Pinus taeda (assembly GCA_000404065.3). NCBI lineage: Eukaryota > Viridiplantae > Streptophyta > Pinopsida > Pinales > Pinaceae > Pinus > Pinus taeda. Next base: position 135,145 of record APFE031181997.1, read on the forward strand.
GGGGTCTCTGCTTCAAAGAAAAAGCACATTTTTGCATCAAGTAGAAATAGGTTTATTCCCCTAGAAGAAAATACTCCTGAAGATCCAAAATATTTTCCTAGGGAAACCAAGAAGCTATGGATCATGCTTGATGAGGAGAAGCCATCTAAAGCAGAGACTAAAGAACATCCGTTTGATCCAGCCTGCACTTTAGGAGACAAACAAAGAAACTTGGAGTATTTCCATGATGACCAATAGTATATGGATCCTATTGAATCTTGGTTTCAGATGACTATCAGTATCCACTCCTCCTTTATCAATCGGCAATTTATAGCATCACATCAATTAATGCAACTGGTTCCTCATGTTCTGGTATTTTCTCGAATATACTTTTCAAATTTGAACATGAGTAAGATTATCTTCTTGTTGCTCACATGGTTTCATTGGAAGTACTCCTATACTTAATAGGAAGTCTTCCGCTTCTTAGGGGAGAGTGGGATAGAAGAATAAAACAACGGCATGGATAAAGATGTTACAAAACCACTATTAGGGCTCTAAATTCCAAAGTATGGCCACTGAAACAACTTTAATACACATTGGTTGTTAAAACTTTACACACATATCTATGGTAAGTCTCTTTGAGTATGATTCACTATAATACCTCATGAGTTTACAAAAGTGACCATGATTAATCACTCTAATGAGTTGTCATCTGAGATATATATTTTGAGTTTCCCTTAAAAGGTATCATTGGAAAACCTCCTATGGTGTACCACTCATGCAAATATCACAATGAGCCATTCATGAGAACACTAGCATTATTAACTCAAATAATTTTTCAGTGATTATCCAGGACATCTTATTTAAATGGATCTTTAGGGTATAGGAACTAGCTAGTAATGATTAGTCATTTAAAACTTTTCACACAATCCCATACTCTTAAGGGCTAGATCTTCCTCCCCACTTATTAAGTAAGCTTTAAAGTTAATCATAATAATATTTTACAAAGGATTCATTGGAGGATAGGAGGTCTCATGATGAGCTGACCTACCATGATCATGAGATCTAACATGCATGACATTACTGCTACTGGTCACCAAGCCAGAGTAATGGTTTTCAGCTAAAAATATGGAAGACAAGAGGTCTCATCATGAGCCAACGTGTTCATCCATGTTACTTCTTATGAGTGGCACTACCATTAGTTGGTTACCAAGCTAGGACAATGGCCTTTATCTAAATTTTAAAATTAAATAAGATAACTCTGAATTTATATCTAGTAAGTGCGAAATAGGCATTTCGCTGGGTCAAAAGACATCTTTGTGGAGGCTATAGATGCCTGCAGGAGGTAGGGCCATGTATGTGACATTCAAGTTAATTTCACACTATGATTTACTCAGTTATATTTCTCTTTCACTAAAATTCATCATTTTTATTTCTTGGACAATGATTTTAAGATGATTTGAGCATGATGCTTTGAGTTCTATTTTTTTAAAAAATTAGGAATCTTTAGTGAATGTGGTACCCTTAGTGAAGGTAATTACTCATACTCGATTAAGAATAAATTTAGTTTTGCATATGGATGAAAAAAAATTTTAGAGTGTTCAATGAAGAATTTGTTGATTTATCTAAGAAGGTGTCATCTTGTTCTATTTTTATTTCCCTTTTCTGGTATCATAACTCACTTCAATTTTTCATGGTATTTGGAGTGATGAATTACTCACAAGGTGTTGATAGAAAATAATGTGTCTTGATTATGGACACCTCTAAATAAGCACTACATGTCCTAGGTACATGATTGCTACAATAGGTGCAAGAATCTTGTGGTAGTCTTCTTGAGATTGCACCTTTTCAACAAAGATTTGATTTTTTTGATGTTAATAAGACTCTCAGAAAACAATAGAATTCTGAAAAGAAATCTATGACAAACAGGGAATTCATTTAGGACAAGACAATAGGTATGTATTTTCAACCATGATGGTGCAAAGGGGGCTGGTCTACAATATTTTTATAATGTTTTGTATAATTTCTGCTCTTCTACACCTGATTTTGGATGACCAGAACTAATCCTGCTAAAGTGATGATTTTCCATTTACATCGGAGATTCTCTTAATAATTTCATCATTCCTGAAATCGATGCCTTCATAGGATTATAAAATGGTTCAATTGACTATAATTATGATGATGCAGACTTGATGAAAATTTTAAAATTATGTATCAGTGTCTTAATATTTCCCTTCTTTCCGTTAATATTTAAGTTATTCCTCCATGCCATCATCCATGATTTTGCATTCAGTACTCCATGACCTAGAATTCAAGAAAGATAATGGTATATGTGAATATATTTTTGATGTGTCTGGTATTTTGATGACAAGTGTCTGTGCTAGAGATGCCCTGATTTTATAATTATGATTTCTCTCTCGAAATATCTGTTTAATCCTTATGATATTACCCATGCATATATAACACTTATGGACTAAGGTAATTATGGTGTGGAGGCTATCTGGAATCACTTTTATGATGAAAATCATTCTTGGATCGTATCAATGTCATTGCATACAATGAGAGACTCTACATTAATATGCACAATAAAAACAACAGGCTGAGTGTTAAGAATGAGAAGTTGCAAAATTTGGTTGATGATTGGAGGAAACTAGCTAGTTATTATGTTGCTCATAACAAGATCTTAAAGAGTGAAACCAACATGACCAGGAACATAGGAGGAAAGAACCTGAAAATTTCAATTAATACAATAGGGTTCTAGGCGATAACCTTTCCTTTTTGAAATTTTGAAATCCATACTATGGTTTGGCTTGCACGATGACGTGCAAGAAGGTCAGCGTGGGGGAGTGTTGAGCCTCCATTTTGTCTAGATTTTCATACTTTTTGCTAAATAACTCTTATGCATGCACCTAGTGTTTATAGACATTATTATCCGTTTTATGCATTTTTGGGCTATTATAGAGGCATTAAGAGGTAATGTGTTATTTTTGTATGAATTCTCTTTGTTTAGATGATTTGAAGGGATTTTATGTGAAATTAGTACTAATAATAAGTTATCCTTGTGGCAGGTGCATAGTTTCTATTCCAGTAGTGCAAATATTGTTCTCACCTCCATGATTTTCATACATCGAGATGTCATGATGGAAAACAAGCATATCGGTTTTGAAGAGCAAAGGGTCAATGTACTGATGTGTTCCCTTGATCGCACCCAGCTCTTCTAGATAGCACATAAAATGATGGTCAAAGTATGCGGTTAAACTATTTCTAGAAGCAAGAGAGGTTGTTAACATCATGATACTCTCATGACTTCTATGACAAAGATCTCATGGCTCGGCACTGGCCATTGTGATTATATAGAACTCAAAATCAATGTGAATCCAGTAAAATAATCGAATTCCTTCTTTTAGTCCAGAAATCAGTTTACAAATGCTAAAATTATACATGTTGTTAATCTTCGATCCGGGTAACTTGGAGGCATCACTGTTATAAATATGAAGATCGTGAAATATACAGGGGAGATACTTGTATTCTATAGATTGTATTTTTTCAAACAGGGATCAATTTTTTTAAACAAGGAAGGGAGGATCTTGCTTGCCGAGTAGGATGATCCCTAGAGGGGACCACCGGAACGAAGCTTTGCATGATTCTACGCTGATGTAACAAGACTTCGAAATTAGTACAAACTAGAATCTAGATTATATTCCTAGTTTTTCTTTGAATATTTTGAGATTGTGATTTAATTGCTATAAAGCCAACAAGTTGGGTGGTTTGGGCCCACCAGCCAGTCCATTACCCCATACCTCTTAAGAGTTTTTGAGTTTCATTTAATCAATGCATAGGTGTGGGGGTGTGATTAAAGTAGAAGTTTGTAATCTTATTTCAGAATTATCCTTTATGATTTGATGTTAAATTGCATAAGCTTGATTGATGAGTTTGATGGTATGGTTACTTTCTCGGAATTCATTACGGTTCAACATATTGAGATCCTAAAATTAAATTGAAAACATAGTATATTTAGTGAGTGTCGTTTTACTGCATTTTTCATTTATTAAAATCTCAGTACATTATTTACTCTGATTCAATTTATCACACAACGAAACATACTTTCAATTTGTAGGGATTCAATAAGAGAGATAACAATTGTTTATCACAGAGTAAGGGTATCATCATTAAGAGTTCTGATTTGATTTATTATCCATATTATTTAAGCATTTATTAACACTTTACATTATCATATAAAACTGATCTTGGGAGATTTAAGAGAAAAACATTTATTCTTATAATTTAAATGCCAATATTAGTATGAGGAGATTTTAACCTTGTTTTTTTAGCATGGAAAAATGTCCAAACAGAACTCCTTGAGAAATACCCCTAGTTAAATGATATAATTGATGTCTTAAACTCTTGATTTAACACTGCGTTATTTTTAGAGAGACATTGTTCATGTGATTCCTTCTAAGTAGCAGTACCTTTACATTTGAAAGGAAGCATTTAATGATTTTCTCAAATTAGGATAAGCCTTAAATCAGTTGGGAATGAGTTTGTCTTCTAATTCCTAGGTTTACTTCATGCTTTCCTTCTTTGCTAGTAATCATTTGAGAGGTTTTGAAAACTGAATCACATTCTTTATTTTCTGAAACGTTTGTCAGTTTGAGTGGAATCTACATATCATTTTCCCTTGGAAAACTAAGATAGACTTGCTGCAAGAGTCACTCAACCCAGAAGAGGAGCTAGAAGTAGGTTCACAATGTGTTTACTTTACTTTGAAAACTCTTGTCTTTGCCGAATGATGCCCTTTTCAATTCTTTACAGGAGATTGATTTTTTATTCCATAGATCCCTGAGGTTATATTTTGGCATTTACTATGCTATGTCTCTAAGTTTACCAATCCATATTGACACTTTAAATGTTGGTGTAAATCTTGCATTTATACCACTCGATATTTTGGCGGCATTATCGGGGTGGTGTTGTAGGATAAGGCCTCACTGATTTGTCATGATTTTCTCTTTCCTTCACAAATGAATTTCTAGATTAGTGTGATTCCCCTTACTTTTTGAAGCATAATGGATGGTATTTTGAGAGAGCTCACAAGCCTCATTTGTTTTCCTTTACTGTAATTAAGCTTTTAAGAGTGATTTTCTTTACTGCAAATTGTGATGTCTGATTTATTTTCCTTTAAAACAATTGTGTTTTTAAGAGTGATTCTTTTTTACTCGAAAGTGTGATTCCTGGTTTGTTTTCCTTTATTGCAAGCAAGTTTTTAGTGTGATTTTATTCACTGCAAATGAGCTTTTTTTAATTTCTGGTTTATTTATTTGTAAACTATCTTTTAGGTGATTTTCTCACTAAGCTTACAATCTTGGTTTGTTTCTTTTAATTGCAATTGAGATTTTGAGCTAGTGAATTTCTAGTTTTTTGGCATTGAAAGAACCCTCGCTCTAAATCCATGTGTTAACAATACCTTCCAGATAGTAGTAAAATTCTAGGAAGTTTGATGCTATCTTAATAATTATATCAAATCCTAACAAAAGCTGGGGTCTCTGCTTCACAGAAAGAACACATTCTTTCATCAATTAGAAATAGGTCTATTCCCCTAGAAGAAAAGACTCCTGAAGATCCAAAAGATTTTCCTGGGGAAACTGAGAAGCTACAGATCATGCTTAATGGGGAGAAGCCATTCAAAGCAGAGACTAAAGAACATCATTTGATCCAGCCCACACTTTAGGAGACAAACAAAGAAATTTGGAGTATTTCCATGATGACCAAGAGTATATGGATCCCATTGAATCTTGGTTTTAGATGACTATCAGTATCCACTCCTCCTTTATCATTCGACAATTTGTAGCATCACATCAGTTAATGCAGCCGGTTCCTCATGTTCTGGTATTTTCTCGAATATAATTTTCAAATTTGAACATGAGTAAGATTATCCTCTTGTTGCGCACATGGTTGCATTAGAAGTACTCCTATACTTAAGAGGAAGTCTTTCGCTTCTTAGGGTAGAGTAGGATAGAAGAATAAATCAATGGCATGAATAAAGATGTTACAAAACCGCTATTAGGGCTATGACTTCCAAAGTATGGCCACTGAAACTAATTTAATACACATTGGTTGTTAAAACTCAACACACACATCTGTGGTAAGTCTCTTTGAGTATGCTTCATTATAATACCTCATGATTTTACAAAAGTGACCATGATTAAGCACTCTAATGAGTTGTCATATGAGATATATATTTTGAGTTTCCCTTAAAAGGTATCATTGGAAAAACTCCTATGGTGTACCACTCTTGTCAATATCATAATGAGCCATTCATGAGATGCTTGCAGGCAGTAGGGAAATGTATGTGGTGTTAAATTTATTTGCACACTATGATTTACTCAGTTATCTTTCTCTTTCCCTAAAACTCATCATTTATTTCTTGGACAATGGTTTTAAGATGATTTGAGCATGATGCTTTGATTTCTATTTTTTTCAAAAATGAGGAATCTTTAGTGAACGTGGTACCCTTAGTGAAGGTAATTATTCGTACTAGATTAAGAAGAAATTTAGTTTTACATATGGATGACAACAAAATTTATAGTGTGTTAGCGAAAAATTGCAGAAGCACATTGAAATTTTGGAGAGTGATTTGGAGGCTTGAAATTTTGGAGAGTGATTTGGAGGCCTTCCTAGAGGAGTTTTGTGCTGCAAGTGGTATGGTTGGAAAGTTTATGATGTCTACTACACAATAGAGTCATCAAACAGTACAAACACCTACTCCAAACCTCTGAAAATATGACTTGATGTCAATCTATCCAAAGCGTAGCAACTCTCTTGTAGCAATTGTATTTTGGGCATTTCTCTCAAATCATAACATTTGTGCATAAACAGAAGGACATTTTTGTTATTTGGTCTATTATTGACAAAAACCCATTTAACTTTTTTAAAATTCATCTTCATTACTTCATAAACTGATTTTGAAGTAAAATTGTCCCTGCGTGCAATAAATGACCTCGAAACCCTAAAAATCATGCCAATTACCTCCTTCTTCTGACTTATTTTTGGTTTCTGATGTTCCCATGGTGCAGGAGATGTAGACTTACCCTTTGAATTAACATGAAGCATATACATTATACATTTAGATATTAACTCAAGACCCTTTGCCAACAAAGAGAGATGCCAAATTTAATTTGAAAATATTATAATATGACCTAAGACTATAACCAATAGTGAAAAGAGTAATTTTGATCACTATGACTATAAGACTCTAATAGAGTGTTCAGTGAATAATTTGATCATTGACCCAGGAAGGTGTCATCTTGTTCTATTTTTATTTATTTTTTCTAGTATCATAATTGACTTCAAATTTTGATGGTATTTAGAGTGATGAATTACTCAATGATGATTACTCACAAGGTGCTGGTGGACAAAAACGTGTGTTAATTATGGCTACCTCTAAATAAGCACTACATGGCCTAGGTGCACGATTGCTACAATAGGTGCAGGAACCTTGTGTTAGTCTTCTTGAAATTGCACCTTTTAAACAAATATTTGATTCTTTTGATGTTAATAAGACTATGAGAAAACAATAGAATTCTGAAAACAAATTTATGACAAATAGGGAATTCATTTAGGACAAGACAACAGGTATGTATTTTCAACCATAATGGTGCAAAGGGGGTTGGTCTACAATCTTTTTATAATGTTTTGTATAATTAGTACTCTCCTGCACCTAATTTTGGATAACGTGAATGGATCCTACTAAAGTGATGATTTTTCATTTACATCGAGGATTCCCCTAATAATTTCATCGTTCTTGCACTTGCTGCCTTCATAGGATTATAACATGGTTCAGTTGACTATAATTTTGATGCTCCAGACTTGATGAAAATTTTAAAATTATGTATCAGTGTATTAATATTTCCCTGCTAGTCGTTAATCTTTATGTAATTCCCCCCTACCATCTTCCATGATTTTGCATTCGGTAAATGCCCTAGACTTTCAATAAAGATAATGGTAAATTCCCTAGACTTTCAATAAAGATAATGGTAAAAGTGCAAATATTTTTGATGTGTCTAGTAATTTGATGACAAGTGTCTTTCTATAGATGCCCTGATTTTATAATTATGATTTCTCTCTCAGAATATCTGTCGAATGCTTATGATATTATCCATGCACATATAACACTTATGGACTAAGACAATTATGGTGTGGAGGCTTTCTAGAATCAATTTTATGATGAAACTCATTCTTGGACCGTATCACTCTCATTCCATACGATGATAAACTCTGCATTAAGATGAACAATAAAAACAACATGTCGAGTGTTAAGAATGTGAAGTTACAGAAGTTGGCCGAGTATTGGAGCAAGAGAGCTAGATATTATGCTGCTCATAACAGGATCTTAAAGAGAGAAATCAACATGGGCAAGAACACAAGAGGAAAGACCCTGAAAATTTCAATTAACACAACAGGGATCTAGGCCACAACCTTGCATTTTTGAATTTTTTTGAAATTTTGAATTCCATCCTATGGTTTGGCTTGCATGAGGATGTGTAAGAAGGTCAGTGTGGGGTAGTGTTGAGCCTCCATTTTGTCTAGATTTTCATACATTTTGATGAATAACTCTTATTCCTGCACTTGGTGTTTATAGTCATTATTATCCTTTTTATGCACTGATGGGCTATTATAGAGACATTCAGAGGTAATGTGTTATTGTTACATGAATTATCTTTGTTTTGATGATTTGAAGGGATTTTATGTGAAATTAGGACCAATAATAAGATATCCTTGTGGTAGGTGCATAGTTAATTTTTCAGCAGTGCAAATCTTGTTCTCACCTCCACGATTTTCATACATCAAGCTGTCATGATGGAAAACGAGCATATGGGTTTTTAAGAGAAAAGGGTTTATGTGATGATGTGTTCCCTTGATCACACCTAGGTCTTCCAGATAGCGCATAAAATGATGGTCAAAGTATTCAGTCAAACTATTTCTAGAAGCCACAGAGGTTGTTAACATTGTGATACTCTCATGACTATTAACAAAAATCTCAGGACTCGACACTAGTCATTGTGATTATATAGAACTTGAAATCAATGTGAATCCATTAAAATAATCAGATTCCCTATTTTAGTTCAGAAATCGTTTTACAAATGCTAAAATTATATATGCTGTTAATCTTCGATCCAGGTAACTCAGAGGCATCACTGTTATAAATATGAAGGCCATGAAATATATGGGGGAGATAGTTGTCTTATGTAGATTTATTTTGTCAAACATAGATCGATTTTGTTAGGAAAGGAAGGGAGGAGCCTGCGTGCCTAGTGGGATGATCCCAAGAGGGGACCACTGGAGCGAAGCTCTACATGATTCTACACTGATGTAACATGACTTTGAAATTAATACAAACTGGCATCTAGATTTTATTCCTAGTTTCTTTTTGAATCTTTTGATATTATGATTTAATTGTAGCAAGGGCAACGAGATGGGTGGTTTGGGCCCACTAGCCCGTCTGTTGCCCCATACCTCTTAGAATTTTCTGAGTCTCATTTGATCAATGCATAAGTGTGAGAGTGTGATTAAAGTCAAATTTTTTAATCTTATTTCAAAATTATCCTTTATGCTTTGATGTTAAATTGCATAAGCTTGATTGATGAGTTTGATGGTATGGTTACTTTCTCGGAATTCATTACGGTTCAACATATTGAGATCCTAAATTTAAATTGAAAACAAAGTATATTTAGTGAGTGTCTTTTTATTGCATTTTTCATTTATTAAAAGCTCAGTGCATTATTTACTCTGATTCAATTCATCGAATAATGAAATATACTTTCAGTTTGAAGGGATTCAATGAGAGAGAAAACACTTGTTTATCATGGAGTAAGGGTATGATCATTAAGGGTTATGATTTGATTTATTATCCATATTATTTAATCATTTATGAACACTTTACATTATCATATAAAACTGATTTTGGGAGCTTTAAGAGAAAAATAACTATTCTTATAATTTAAATTCCAAGATTAGTATGAGGAGATTTTATTCTTGTTTCATTAGCATGGTAAAGTGTCCAAACAAAACTCCTTGATAAATACCCCCAGTTAAAGGATATAATTGATGTCTTACACTCTTGATTGAACACTACATTATTTCATAGAAATAATGTTCATGTGATTCCTTCTAAGTAGCAATACCTTTACATTTGAAAGGAAACATTTACTGATTTTATCAAATTAGGATAAGCCTTAAATCACTTGGTATTGAGTTGATCTTCTAATTCCTAGTTTTACTTCATGCTTTCCTTCTTTGCTAGTAATCCTTTGAGAGGTTTTGAAAACTGAATCGCATTCTTTATTTCTTGAACGATTTTTCAGTTTGAGTGGAATACACATTCCCTTATCCCCTGGACAACTGAGGTAGAATTATTGCAGGAGTCAATCAACCCAGAAGAGGAGCCAGAAGTAGGTTCATAGTGTGTTTACTTTACTTTGAAAAGTCTTGTCTTTGCCAAATGATTCCCTTTTGAATTGTTTGCAAGAGCTTGACTTTTTATTCCATAGATCCCTAAGTTCATGTTTTGGCATTTACTATGCTACGCCTCTAAGTTTACCAACTTAGATTGACAATTTAAATGTTGGTGTAAATATTTCATTTATACCACTCAAAAATGACATATTTTAATGTGAGAGGAGAGATAGACTCCCTTTGAAAAGTAATAGTACTGATACTTGTCGCACTATGCACTATACCTTCCATCATCTCCCATCTTGATGTGCATATGGAGTTCCTTCTCCTCAAATTTTTTGAAAATTTCTTTGTCTCTCATTGTATGGAATGAGGCTCCACTATCTAGATATGACACACTACCCATCATCAATGTCACCATGTATGTAATGAGGGTGAAATCCAACTCAAATTTTGAAGCTAGAGCTTCACCTATCACTCCTCCTGAGGGATTCTTGTTGACCTTCTTGTGCATACACTTCATTTCATAGCGTCCCAGCTCATGAAAATGAAAACATTTAATCTTAGAAAAGTCCTTCTTGCCACTCTAACTGGAATCCTATTTGGATTGGGATTTCTTCCCTTTCCTTTTATTTTCCTTTCTAGTCAAGGAAAAATTTTCCTCTCATAATGCTTGGATGAGGTCCCATCTCTGGTGTTCCACCTTATCACTTCTTGCACCAAGTCATACCACAAAAACTCCCACTTTGGTAGATTCTCCCTCCCATTTACTGAATCTTGGTAGTTGTGTCAGCTCTTGGGAAGGCCTAGAAGTGCTAGGCTGACCAGATCATCTTCAACAACTATAATACCAACACTCCCAAGTTCATCCTAAAATTAGGTGAACCTGCTCAAGTACCTTGGTATTATGTCTCCCTTCTCCATTTTGATCTTTTGAAGCTTATCCTTCAATGCCAAATTCCTGTGGTCACTGTTGTTCTGAAAAATGTCTATCAAGGCTTGCCACATTGCATATGGTGTATCCTTCCCATGGAGATTAAAGAAAATATGATATCAAACTCCTTCTAGTATGATCCTTCTCGCCTTTTCCACATGTTTCTTCCACTCTGTAAGATCTTGAGCATTAGTTGTTGGAGGCTTAAGATTATCATTGTTTATGAATTCCTTTAGACCATTATATTCCAACACTGCCTCCATCCTGTCCTTCCAAGAAATATAATTTGAGATACCCTCAAGGGCATACTCGAGTCTCAATCCATAGAACAACATCCTACTGGCTCTGAAGAATGATGTTGAAAATTTGATTCACCTGCAAAGACACACTTGTATTCTTCTCTTCTAGTGTGATTTCAGCTCTCATACCATGTAGAAATTCCTTGTAGATTCAAACTAGTTATGTAGTATGATAAAAGAAATATTTCAATCTACTCTACTCATTAATAGAAACAATTAATCAATCGAGAAATCAAAAAGCATAAAAGAGAAATAATTCAATCAACACATGACATAATTATTTCCTAGGGAAAGCCATAACTAAAAACTCCTACTATCTATATATTGCATTAGTCAGAAAATATGAGAAGATTACAATGATTTTCTTAAGCCCGAGCAACCTCTGCACTATCTCTATCTATCTCACAACTTCCTAGACAAGTCTTGGCCAATACTTAGCCAATTTTCTTCTTTCCCAAGTCCCTATTTCCTTGCAATGTTTCCTTGGGAATTAGACCCTATTAATTAATGAAATTCCTCAATTGGAATTGCGCAATCCATCATAGGCCTTCCTCTGACTGCATGCACCACCTGTACAATTTGGATGATTATACAACTGATAGTACACTACACTTGAACTCCAATCTCAACTGGATAACTCATAGATCACACATGCATGAGTTATTTATGGTTGAGTTATCAGTTAACTGGTTGGACACATGAAGCTGCACCCCACTGCTATACCTCCTACTAGTTCCTCCATTAGTTGGAACTAGTTTAACTAAATTTAACTCAGTTAAACTGAATTAATTAATTACAACTCAAAATACACTCGACTAGGGCTCCTATAAAGCAGGATACACTCTACATGACTCAAGTTATACCCTCAACTCAAATTAACTGAACCAGCTAAGTCAAATTAACTTAGTTAACTCGTACAAGTTGTCTTGTGATGTGGAATTACATTTTTTCTCCTAATTTAATTCTAGGGAAAATTAAATCAAGATTTTTCTTGTTGAATTTTCAACAATATGAGAAAATATGGATAACTTTGGTCATATATTATTACTTCTTGCTCAAGGTTTGCACCCCTATAGGCTTGTTCATATGCTATTTCATTATTTTACGTCTTTACATGGTAGAATTCAATAGCATCAAATTTCTTGATTAACACCCCAATTCGATGATATATTAGTCGAATTTTTTTTGCTAAGATTTTGGTGAGATTGTGACACTTTTGTGTTATGATCAATGAGCATCCTATCATACATAATTGACAAATTCCCCTCGAATTTGTGATGCTCATTCCTTGCCAAAGGGCTGAATCTTCTACTTGATTGTTTGATTCAATTCCTAGTCCCCAGGAAAATTTCATCTCTATTTATCCATTGGGGCTATGACCCATCCTATTCCTGCTTCCCTCGGATTACCTTTCGAGGCACCATCAAAGAAAAGATAATCTTTTCCTAAGGAGCCACACCATTCCTTAAATTGATCTCCTATCGTTCTAATTAGAAAGTAAGGTTGAATTATATGGGACTTGAAGCTTCCAACATTATTAGAGAGCCTACTTAATTGAAGCCATTATTTTTCCTCATTCAAAAGATCGTCCTTATCCTCTGAATCGAACCCCCTGAAGGATATAAATTCAAAAATTAAGTGAGTGTTTTCATGGATGTTGAGCCTGAGTTCGGATTTAAGTTCTTAAAGATTTCCCGGTTTAGGGTGAGCCAAATTTCCTAACATATATAATTAGGAATAGAAACCCAACATCTAATTATTGTTGAATAAGATTTGCAGTGCAATAGATAGAGGGATCTCCATCTTTCAAACATTTTAGACCAATCTGATGGAATATTTTGAATATTCTTGTTTGGATGCAAGGGAATTTTCCAGACTTCAAATGAGAAGGTACATTGTCGAAACAGATGATTGATGTCCCCTTTAGTTTATTTAGTGATAAGACATCTTGAGGGTCCTTGTACTTTTCTTTTTTTGAAAATTCTCCAGTGTCAGAATCTTTCCTGAACTAGCTTCCAATACAAAATGTTTATCTTAGGTAGCCTATATTTATTCCATATCCTGGAAGGTTGAGAATGTGGGAGATGTTTCTATACTACATTTTTGTGGAGATTCCCACACCGAAATTCGACGAAATGGATGAAATCGGAAAAAGTGTCGGAAGTTAAATGATTTTTTTGTTTTTTTTCTAAAATCTTGATGACCATTGAATATTCGAAGGTATTTATTTACCGGTAAAATATTAAATGGAATTACCTATCTCGTCAATTATCAAACGTTTTCTTATAATTCCTCTTGTTGTTGAATAATTGACAGTAGTTCTTTCACCATCGAGTATCTGATGCTATATCTAATATGAAAATGTGTTGTCCAATTTCCTACAAATGGTAAATAATCATTGCATAAAGTTCAATTCCACCATTAATGGATTTTTGCGATGAAACGATCTAATATAGGACTGCTTTATGTTGATCAGTTTGGATAATTAAAATAAATTTAACATTCATATTATAATTAAATATTAATATTAATATAATATTACATGATTATAATATAAATTATTATATATAAATTTATTAAAGATATTATTATAACTATAATATATATGTGTGTGGGTGTGAGTATGATCCAGGTGGATGTTGGTGGCCACCCACCTATCCCATTTGGACCCCCGTAACTGTCTCTTTCAGTTTTTAGTTTCTGTAATTGTAGCACAATTTACCATTTTTAACAGTTTTTTTTTTTTGGGTCCTGAACTTCCGGAGCCATTTTGAGGCCCTAAACAACGTTTTTTGGGAAATCTAGGGGCAACATGGGTCCATGGACCTATGTTTCCCTTCCCAAAGTGGTAGTTCTCGTATAGATCTTTCTAACGAGCTATCATACGTGTCAAACGAAGGTCGTATGCCAAAGTTACGACCCCGGGAAATTGATGTACCAATTTACCGAAAACGGGGCCCACAATTTGGCGTTTCATCTTCTAGGGTTAGGTTTTGGAATGTGAAGGGTTTTCCATTGTTTCTCAACAATAAATAGGCCTTCAAGCCTCATTGTAACACAGTTCGGAACAGTTCAGAGGCATGTAGCCGCCACATCTCTTCTCAAAGATACGCTACCATCGCCCTAGCTGGTTTATTTCCATTTCTGGTTGTAAGCATATTTCAGTATTTTCCATTAATGAAATGAAGTATTATTTCCGCTGCATCTTTGTGTATATATTTATCTCTGGATTTTATTGCGTTCCTGTTTAAATCTGGATCACAAGGGGCCTGCCAAAAATAATACCACTTTTCAGACCCCCCCCCCTTGTCGCTAACGCGAAACAGGGAAAGGGGTGCAAAGTGACTTCCCCATCGTTGATCTAGACAGGGAGAAAGAACGACATTGAAAACAAGCCACTCAATAGTGCTTGGTGACAATAAAATTTTGTCATTTTGTGAATTTGGAATAAAAACATTTTAAAATCTATTACATATAATTAATCACCCTACAAAACGTGATTAACTCCTAATTAAAGCATAATTTTGAATAGGCGCATTTGATCTAGTGGCCATTTTATTTTTTCTAATTCTATTCTAACCCTACTCTAGTATATATTTTGTATTTGGCCAAGTTTTGAGTATATTTTGTCAATTTTCTTCCTATTCTATCCTATCTAATTCATGTTGAACAAAGATTTAACAATTTGGTGAAATTATTCTTTAATCTAGAGAAAAAAAATTAAATGATTTGATCATGGTTAAACTATGATTCAAACCAGGATATTAGGTTGTCACATTTAAAAAAGTTGCACACAAAAACCCTAATTTATTTCTAATACAAATATTATCCTTTCTAGCGGAATTTAAATTTTCTCACTTATACAATTATTTTTTTATTTTCATGTGGTTTCCTTTCATCATTTTTTTATTGCATTTTCATTCTTTTTTCTATTGTTTATACCCTCTTTTTGTAAAAAAGAAATGAACTTATCAAAATGAAATATGTTACAACATGTACCATCCAAGATTCTGCATGCACTTCTTTTCTCAAACCACACTAATCCACCAAGTCAGTATT
Organism: Pinus taeda; assembly: GCA_000404065.3. NCBI lineage: Eukaryota > Viridiplantae > Streptophyta > Pinopsida > Pinales > Pinaceae > Pinus > Pinus taeda. The sequence goes on from APFE031181997.1 coordinate 150,865, forward strand.
AATATAACTATAGTTAGATCCAAGACCAATCAGAATAGAAACAACTTGATCACAAAGCTTACCATCTATCTCAATGATCAATTCCTAATGATCTGCATGCCTGTTGTCCACAACTAAATAGATCCAAGGAATGTTATGACCAACATCACCAATTGTATGTGCCTCTTGAGCACTATAGATATGGGGTCTACCACCACTTTGATACAGTGAACAATCCCTCTTACGATGATCCTTACCACATATCCAACACTACAATGGTTCCCAACCACCGCCTTTAGCTTGCTGCTCTCCACGTCCTTTCTCAGTTGTATTAAATCTCTTGTAAGGAACCGAATTTTCTTTCTCACTTTCATCTTGAGGTCTTCCTCTCTTTGGTGGCCATTTTCCTTTAGCTTTCTCATTTCTTTTCAAGTCATGATTGGGCCCAACTTTGCGCTTCGACTGCTCATAACAATGCTTCAACTTTTGGATGGTCTCCTCCAACAATATAGGCTCATCAAACGCAATCCATTCTCTGTATGCAACTAGAAATCCATTGATGAATATTTGAACCTTGGCCTTCTCCTCCCTAAGGTAAGGCACATATCTGAACAACTCCAAAAATCTACTAGTATACTCATCATCTATCATAGGTCATCATAGTACCTCTTTGAGAAGTACTTCTTCTTGAAGATCCTTTCAAATGCATGCCAAGTCAAATCCTCCTCATTTATACCTTTGACATTCTTCACGTCTTCCCACCAAATATTCGCTTTACCTTTGAGACTGAAAGTGGCTATCTCTGCTTTCTTGTTTTCTAAATAATCATGCAACGGGAAGAATTTCTTCATACCAAGCAACCATGCTTCTGCGTCCTATTTATTCATCTCTCCATCAAAGGTAGGTGGATTTGCCTTCTTAAACTCATCCGGAAAGTATCCCCTATCACTCCTCCTATAAGGATGATGATGATCATGATCATGATTTCTATTAGAAACAAAACCGGAATATTACTTGTGTCGATCACCTCTCCTATCCAGAGTGTCCAACAACCTACCATCTCTGATCGTGTCAGATATATCTGACCTGTGTCTACTAGGAAAACTTTTTCCATATGCCCCATTAGTTCTTTCCTCATGTCCATGGCTGATCTGAAGTGGTCCCTGTAGCTGCTAATCTGACAAACTCTGAAGTAGTATCGCATTCACCTCTGCTTGTTTCTCTTGTGCCTACATGATTTTCTCATTGTCTACTTTTCAACTCCTTATTTCTTCCTTCGGGCTTCTCAATGTGTCTGTTAGGTCAGAAGAGTGCCCCACACAACGTTGCCCATCTGATGCATAGGGAGATTCTATGTAGTCTACCACCTTGCTAGTCATCTAATCTCTTTCCTGCAAGGCATACTATGGCAGCTAAACCAAATCACAATAAACCAATGTACCTTAGCATAATTCGGGCAGGATACCTTGTCCGCAATATCATCAAATCAACATGATACATGTATAACATAATCATAACATCATATATACATATATCAAATAAGTGCATCAACTCATAAATGCCATTCTAGCTAGGGTCCAATCATCAATGCAAGGCCATATCTATAATGCATGTTGTGACCTCATGCATGACGACAACCATTACTCCATTTCACACATTGCCACATGCATAAGCAATGCCTAATCAACTACACATGCGTATGAACGCATGTAGTCGAGCATAAGTAATCAATTCTTGTAATCAACCTACAAGATTGATACATGTAATCAATATAGTCAAGAATGCACCTGACATACAAGGATGTAGTCGAGCGACATATAATCAACATGCAAGCGACATATAACCATATGAAACCAGTCATAAACTTCTAACAATGCATCCCACAAAATCACATCAAGCTCCTCATGACATCCTTACTACAATCATGATCAACATGACGCAATGCAACAAGCACATGGAATGCAAGTGTAAGAGATACACATGCAACTGACATGCATGCATGACCAAGCACCTTCAACCAAGGAGAGTGCAACCATGCTCTAATACAAATATGTAGCACCCCCTCCTCCCAGGTCCACCTAAGCAGCTAACCAGCTAGGCAAACGTGTGATGAGAGAGGTTACTATAAGAGATTCAATCTCCTTGGTGAGCTTAAGGAAATGGAATCGATGGAACTTATCAAACAAACATATCCACATCAGCATTTACACCCCCGACATGTCAGCCACTCAGAGATCATGTCCTTGGATCCCATTAATGTTTTAAGACTCTTAACCCAAATTTTCTCTCATGCTATATGCAAGACAACGACCAACAACTCAAAGTCACTCTCATAGGCCTCTGTGCCAATGACTATGGAATTTTCTCAGCAAACCTGTGCCAATGACCCCACGATTTGAGACACTTTTCTAGCCCAAAATTCTGGCCTCTGCCCAAAACTTGCTACAAACTTTAGAATCCATCAAAGACATGATAACAATGTTGATAAATCAAAAATAAACCTCAGGACTAGACCTGAGCATCCCCAACTGGGACTGCCATTCTGTCAAACACTTGATATCAATGCAACCTACAGGTCTAAGATACAAGACAATATATAAGTGATTGAAAGAACTTATGAAACATAACCAGAAGGATCACCTCCTTCTCCATTGGACTATTATATCATCAATTAGGTCTTGCATCCATCCATTTAACAATTTCAATTAAATACATGAAATAACCATGACATGAACTAGTCACATAACCATGATTATAACCAAAATTAAGACATAATTATGAGAGATATGATAGCCATTAGATCCACATATAAATAATTAAAAAAGTAAGAAAACATAGCTTTTATTAATCATTGGAAAATCTGACCAGGTTCGGGAGTTCCACGTACCACCAAACCATAGACATCGTTGAACCAAATCTCTTTTTTAGCCAGTCACCCCCGTGCCATATTCCAAGCATGAATGTGGGATTTCATAGAACAACCAAGGGAATCCAAAAGTTAAACATCCTCCACTCTCACCAAACCATGATCACACCAAAATCGGTGCTCCAATCACAACCGAACTAAACATGGAATGCCATCCGGAATCCATCACTATCCTTGAGGAATTTTTCATCTCCTTGTCTCTCAAGCTTCACCGCAATCCAAACCCAAATCACTAGGCCCTAAACCGAGACCAATATCTTAGGCTTTACCACAATCCAAACCCATATCACTAGGCCCTAAACTGAGACTTCTCCTTGAGGCTTTACCATGTATCCCGCCAAAATCGGTCAAGTGATTCCTAGGCCTTTGGGAATGAGCCTTGAGACCACCTCTGCCTTGGATTCTAAAATCCATCCTACAGACCAAAGCTCAAAAATGAAATAAACATCCCAAAACCATGTCATCCAGAAAAAGGCAAGGCTAGGCTGAAAACCACTGTCATAACCCGGCAAAACCATGCCATCGATAGCAAGACAACCATACACCAACATGAAAAGCCATGCATCTCCAAACAATATAGGAAATCACACATGCAAAAGGTTACATGTAAGTATTCATGTTGAAGCTATTGATCCTACTCTTCTTCCTTGATCCTTTCTTTCCTTCCTTTCCCTTTTCTTGCTTTTCCTTCCTTGAACCAAAGCTATAGTGCTCCTAGAAAACTCTAAGTGACCAAGAGTGAGAGAGAGAGAGAGAATAATGAGAGAGCTCCAAACTTGACTGACAAAAGGTTATCAACTGATCCTCAAAAGAATTTTTATTAATGAGGCCTCTAATTTCTTCATTTTCCATTATTTCCCTTCATTTTCTTTCTCACATGCTACCTGTGACCTTTCACCTTACTTTTCTCCTAATTTCCTTTATTTCATAAATAGATGTGCCAAAAATTCATGTTTTCCTTTTAATACCTTTTCCAATTTCCTTAGCCATAAACACATCCAATGATGTTGACTAGGATATATTTTCCCAACATTCAGCTTGGAAAAAGTGTCCTTTAATCGTGGTATTATTTTTCCTTTCTTAACTTTTATTACATGAAATTTTCACCGAGGTTGTTACAATATTCAAGTTTAGGCACGATTTCCCACACTTCATTCTTCATGATCGATTGATATTCTTCCAACATTTCATCCTTCCAAAGATTTTGTTTACCAACTTCTTCATTGGCAGCAGGTTCAACATCAATAAGATTAGTCATAAATGTTGCATAACCAGAATACATATTTGGCCTCTTACTTTCCCTAAAGGTGCCACATGGTATTTCATGTCATTTTGCTTCCTACAAAGTGGATCTCAACCAGGTTGGCCTTTTCTTGATTTCAAGAACAATTGGGTCCACTAGTTCAGTTTGCACTTCTAAATAATTTTTATGATTAACGAGATGTTCAGAAGAACTTGATGGAATATATCTTTCTCTCTTAGGAGCTTCATGTTCCTCGTCTTCATCAATGTCCACTACTTTAGACTTCTGATAAGCTACATTCTCATCAAAGGTCACATCCATGCTCACTTCAACTTGTTATTTTCCTGGAATTTATATTCTATATGCCTTTGATGATTCACTATAACTAACGAATATTCTCGTCTTTCTTGAAGGCTCTAATTTTCTTCTCTTATATCTAGGAACATGAATATAAACAAGACAACGATTGGTAAACAAGTTGTTTTTATTTGGTTTTTGAAATTTGAGATGCAGGTCGGAGATGGGAACCCTAGCGGGACCAAAACCTGACACAGGGTAGGGTTTTTGCAATACACCTGGTGCTACCTCGTCCACACTAGGCTAGGCCCGTTTACCATCTGGCGTTCGTCTCCTACTCCATTTATGCTCTCCAATCCATCTATCCATTGTGCAACTAACATACTCCCTACGACTGCGATTGAACCCTTACTGTTTATCGTTTGTTTGCAGTTGTTGGTCCCCCACTATGATGGTTATTCTCAAATATGGCGGCAGCTGGCGTAACCCACGGAGTAGTAGTGGAGACAGATCTTATAGATTATTTGGAAGACCCCCTCGAGGGTACTTCCATTTTTAGCAGGCACACTAGCACAGAGGGTTTCTTCCCATTTAGTAGATACCTGATTGAAGCCATTAATACGCTACCATCGATCACGAGTCCATCCAGTGTGGTCATTGATCTGCCTGAATTGTTACCCTTCAACATTCCTCCTTCGTCGCCGACCTCCCTACACTTTGTGGCCTGATGCATCAGCCTCAACCCGACAACTAACTCTTCCAGACCTTCACCCCTCCAACTATTTGTAGCCTCACATTACCCCTCCCACCCACTCCACGGTGTGCCTTCACCCCATCTGACTCCCCCCATCTCGAACCTCGCACCTGTTCCCCCTTCTGGCAGTTTCATGGATGTTCCTTCACTCCCGGATGCTTTCCCCTCTAGCCCTGACCTAATTCCCTCGAACCCTAACCCTAACCCATCTAACCTTACCTTCAACGGAGCATAGTAGAACATTGTTGCCACGGAGCCTAGACCCGGAAAATGACTAGGTGCGTAAAATCAAAGGCGCAAGAAGTAATCCTCAATTGGGAAGAGGATTTTCAATGGGAAGAAACCATGGACACGGCCACGAGAGTCCTAGTTGGAAGAGTAAGGGGAAGGAACTACTCTGCGACAAGATTAAAACAATGGGTCGCAGAAATATGGGGACAACACCTGGAAAAACTACACTTCGTTCAAACCTTTGTCTGTAGTTGGTTTTCATTACATTTTGCGTGAGCAGATCATACAAACTGGGTATTGTCCTCCTTTTGGCATATTGAAAAAGCCCTTGTAATGTTAAGGAGATGGAACCCACTTTTTGACCTAGATAGAGAACAGCTTGGGGCTGGGCCTCTATGGGTATGCCTCCCCGGCATGCTGCTACAATTCTGGACCAAGGATATCTTCAGGCGAATCAGAAACACCCTCAGCACCTTCTTGGAATATGATATATCATACCTCACCACTGGGGTTATGGCCTATGCATGGATCTTGGTTCATTTAGACATCAGAGGAGGGTTGCAGAAGAAATTCATCCTACACTGGAGGAACTACACTCGAACCCAGATCCTCGATTATGAGGGGTTCCATTTCGATGTAGACGATGTCATAGAGTAGGCCACCTCTATAAGGATTGCCCTCTTCTGTGGAAATCGAAGACTGGGATCAAGGGGAAGATAATTCCCTCAAAGGACAATCAGACATTGGCCGATTTGTCTAAGGAAGTAGAGCACACAGCCCCTAAAGCAGCTAGAACCAGGCCGGCCTCAGCAACACCAAAGAAGTGCGGAAAAACACCTCTCTTGCCTCCTCCACCACCATTTACCAGGTCAAGGGTGGCCGCTAGAGCCATGCTATCTTCGCGTATGTATTTTTTTTAAACTTGCTCAGTAACATTTACATTTTCTTCTGATCATCTGGATATATCTAAGGGACTACATCAGAGCTCTAGTACTTTTCCACCTCCCCCTAATCACCTTGAATGTCCCCTGATCCCCCCCTCCTATTTTCTCATGTACCCCCCTTCCTTCCCAGAGGAGGAACCACCTGATACGACTCCTGGAAATGATCGCCTTCCCCATCGATACCACCTTTGCTCCCTCTTCCAGTCTCGAGCCCCTAATTCAATAAACATTGGACTGGTACCTTCCCCCACTCCTTCGAAGCTCCCTCGAGGAAGACCATCCTCCCTGTCAATAGCTAAATAGTAGGTAGGGAAGGAGATTGCCACTGGATGACAACTTACTCTTGAGAGGGTCCTTAGAGCTCAGAATACCCTGGATCCGTCTCCCCCATGAAGGTTCTCTCTTTCAATTGCAAAGGGATTACTAGTCCCGAGAACAAACTAGCTATGTGTAGGCTCCTTAAGTCTGAACCCATTGATGTGGTCTTCCTATAAGAAACTTTGGAGTCTACCGATGTCATATCTCACCTCCTGGAATCCATGCTTCCTAGATGGCATTTCCAATCAATAGATGTAAATGGCCATTCAGGGGGCATTGCCCTAGGATATAATCCTAGCTCAATAAAGCTACTCAACATCTGGGGTGGCATTGGATTCATATGGCCTAACACCTTCTCCACAGATTTGGGAATTAATATTAGACTAATAAATGTTTGGGCCTTGTCACCATCAGGAAGACTTTTGGGACCATCTACTGGCATCAGATATCCTGCAACCTGACAACATCATCTTCGGAGGGGACCTAAATTTTTCTTTTGGCTATTCAGAATCACGGGGGCACCATGCCTAGGTTGACCCTCTATATACCTTCTTTGAACACCTCCTAGAGACCCACAGTTATATTGACATCCCCTCTGCAAAGCTAGTCCCGACTTGGAGGAACAGAAGATGTGGAGTGAATAGTCTCGTTAGAAGGCTACATCGCTTCCTCATCAAGGAACGATTCTTGGAGAGAGGCCTTACATACTGCTAGTGGGTAGGCTCAGGGGGAATATCTGACCACATGCTGATATACCTTGATATTTGGGGAGATATAAGTAAATCTCGAGCCCCCTCCAAATTCAACTCCTCCTGGTTGAAGGATGTTACCTATACCCGGTTGGTCACTGACTATTGGAAGGCTCATCCACCTACTGTTGGAAGGAACATTATTGAAGGCTTCGTCATAAATCTAAAAGAGCTAAAGAAGTTATCAAAAATCTGGGCTCATAACAAGAGGGTACAAGAAGAACAAATCCTAAGAGACATTGAATCAAAAATTGCTGATATGGAGGAAGAACACGAGGGACTTTTTATATCAAGTGAACATAAGGATAAGCTCACTGCCTTAATTACAAAGAGGGGAAACATTCTTAAAGAGAGGGAGGAATCATGGAGATTGAGAAGTAGAGAAATATGGCTGAAGGCGGGAGATGATAACACAAAATTCTTCCACAATTTTTCTAATGGAAGAAAGTCAATCAATACCATCTGGAAATTGACAAATGAGCAGGGTAATGAGGTGGATACCTTCCCTCAACTGACCTCTCTCGCCACTTATCATTTTAAAAAGGTCTATCAGGCTCCCCCCAATTCCATTTTAGTGGAAGTCATAAGGGTACCACAATGCTTTCCTCGGTTCGTCAATCAAGAGAACGCTATGGACCTGAATAGAGAATTCATTCCTGGGGAACTAGAGGCTACCCTAAAATGGTTCAAGTGGGACAAGAGTCCCGAACCAGATGGTTGGTCAGTGGAGTGTTATTTGGCTTTCTTTGAAATCCTTGGAGATGATTAATTTACTCAAGGTCATAGAGGAATGCAGTATAACTGGAAAAATGCATGGGGCGATCAATTCCATTTTCACAACCCTCATTCCCAAATCAAACAACCCATCCACCTTCAATGACTTTCGGCCCATATCCCTGTGCAACTGCATATACAAAATCATCTCAAAAATCATTGCAAATTGCCTTCGACCCATACTCTCCACCCACATCTCCTCAGAACAATTTTCCTTTCTACAAGATCGACAGATACATGAAGCAATAGGTAGGGCCCAAGAAGTATTTCACTCAATACAGATGAAGAAGATCAAAGGTATGATCCTCAAAGCTAATCTATATAAATCTTTTGACTGGGTAAGTTGGTTATATATTAGAATGATCCTAACACATTTAGGATTTCCTGTGGGGGTCATAAAATGGATTATGTGTTGTATCACAAATATATCCTTTAGTGTTATGATAAATGGAGCTGCATCTCCTTTCTTTCACTCTGAAAGAGGTCTTCAACAAGGATGGCCCTTATCTCCTCTGCTCTTTTTACTGGTAATGGAAGGGCTCAGCAAACTTATCAAAGATATGCACCTTAGAGGCAAGCTAATGGGAATCAAGATCACGGACAGGTGCATGATAACACGCCTCCTCTTTGTGGATGATGTGTTGATCTTCCTCAATGGTGGAATTGGAGATCTGACTACTATACAACACACTATCAACCTATTCTAGACTGCAACTAGTATGGCCATCAATAACTTGAAATCCACCCTCAGCGTATCTGATTACTCCCCTCATGAGATCCAGTATGCTCTACAAAGGTTTCCTTTCACCCTGTTACAGCTGGAAGAAGGACTCAGATACCTAGGATACAGGCTAAAGCCACTTGGCTACAAAATAGTTGATTGGACATGGTTGATCTCAAAACTAGAAAGGAGACTTAATATATGGTATCATAAGTATCTTTCCAGGGCCGGAAGACTAATGCTCATTAAAGTTGTTCTTGAAGCCGCTCCAGTGTACTAGATGTCCCTAGCTTGGTTACCAAGAGGAATCCTATCAAGATTACAAAATCTCTGCTGCAGGTTCCTATGGAAAGGGAAAAAATCGGGAAGGATTTTTGCATGGGAAAAATGGGATCTGTTGTTAGGGAGGCTAGGGTATTAAAAAATTGGAAGATTTCTCCTCAACACTGGCGGCCAAACTAGGATGGCAATTAATCACCATAAACAGTCTCTAGACTAAAGTGGCCTCCTCCGAATACATAGATCCACTAAGCTCGATGGATTAGCTAAGGTAACCAAGCTGGAACAAAACAGGGATCTCGAATATTTGGAAAGCAGTACTAAATTATTTGTCACTAATCCGAGATGGGCTCACTTGGAGAATTCATGCTGACATGTATGTTCGCGTTGGCCTTGACCCTTGGATTGGATGTGGGAACGCACACATATTGCCAGAAGAACTTAAGCTTGACCTCATAAATTATGGCATCACCCACATCAGCCACATTGTGGATATGGAGAGATCTACTTTTCTTCATCAAGCATGGAAATTTGCCCACATTCTGCTCATACCTCATCAATGGCATCACCATTGGGAAGATTACACAGTGGCTCTAACTGAATCTCATATCAGAATTTTGGAAGGGAAGGATGAGATTATATGGGAACATGCTAAAAATGGTCGGTACTCTCCCAAAGAGGGATATTTATGCCTTGCAAATATTCATAGACCACATCAAATTGATATATGGTGGAAAGGTATGTGGAAGCTCAAAGCCCCCCCTAGAACAAGACTACTCATGTGGTCTATACTAAAACACAAAATCCCCACTGGAGATAATCTAATCAAGAGAGGACAACATAGGCCCTTTTGGTGCTGCTTATGCAAAGACAGTTCAGAATTGGTGGACCATCTATTTCTTACCTACCCCGTCACTGTTGACCTCTGAAACACTACTCTCTTGCACACCCCTTCATAGAACTCATGGAGGGGTCAATCTATCAGGGAGGTGTGGACCACTTGGTGGACAACAGCATCCCAATCGAAAGCAAGGAACCTCCTCCTTCTCTTTTGTTGGGAAATTTGGATTGCCTGAAACCACCTCATCTTTCAAGATTCCACCCCCCACTGGCCCACCATCCCTACCTGAATCATCGCCAATTACAATAACATTACCGAAGATGAAGAAAATACACCCCCCAGACATATCATTCTGAAAACCATAGATCACTCCCAGCCTTGGGCATATTTTGATGGATCAGCGTGTTATGAAACCAGCTCACAAAAAGATAGAAAAGATAGAACAATGTAAACTTGAAACGGGAACTATAAACCCAAAACGGGAACTCTGGCGAAAAAACCCCGAAAAAACATCAAAAACAGTGCTATAAATGAAAAGTGTGTATACTGGAACGATGATTCTATTTTTTAGGGGTCAATTTTGAACATGTTTTAAAAATGGCAGTGACTACGAAATTTACTACGAAATTTTCTTGCAAAATATAGCTTCAAAACGAAAGTGATGATACTGGAATAATGATTTTTTTTTTAGGGTCAATTTTCAAATTTAAAAAAAAATGCTAGTAAAACCAAATTTTTATGTGCCAAACAAAGTTGTTTATGAGGAAAAAAACACATTAATGTTTTTGGTAGAATATCATTTTTCTTTCCTAAGTATAAATTCAACATATTTTCAACCATAACATGCTAGATACAAAAGAAATTGAAATTTGTTCAACTATAAAATTAAAAAACCATGACATTATGAACAAATTACATCACTAGATGAATTCAAAAGTCATTATTTGTATATTGAATAAAACATACATTATATCTCTAATTTAATATTGCATTGTAGATATTTTAAACAATAAAAATTATCATAATTAAGACATA
>APFE031181997.1:167032-177459 GCA_000404065.3 Pinus taeda
CCCCCTGCCCCCTCACATGCACCAAATTGGGGGGTGACCATGTTGTGTGTGGAGCATGATTGTTCAGAGGTCTTTGTTTCAGCCGGATGTATACCCCAGGAAGTTTGTACACCCCTCCAGCGGTCCCCCAGCGAGGGCTCGGGGGCAGCGCCCCCGAAGCTAAAAACAGATGTAAATTTGCCTTGTAAAAGTATAATAATTTCTAATCAATCTGGGCTGTTCATTAGGCGGATGATCTGACGGTAGAACTTATGTTTAGTTTAGGGTTTTTTGCCCTAGAAGGTAACCCCCATCTTTGTATGAGGGCATTGTATTTGAAGTTTTAATATAGATGTGTATTCTACGTGTGAGCGAGAAACAGAGAGGTGAGACTGTGAGAGAAAACAGAGGATATTACAGCGGATTTGTTGTAGGTTGTGTCTCTTCATTTTGCTAGATAATAGAAAGGAAGGACTGGCTGTTCGGGGTGGACGTAGCCCAAACTGGGTGAACCACATATATCTGTGTCTCTCTTGTTTCATGCATTTTCTGTGTTTATATTTCTACAATATTTTATGTGTTCCATTGCTCCGTAATATATAATTTTCTAACAGACCGTTCAACAGAGATTTAATAGAGAGTATAAAGACATTCAAGTCAATAAAATGAAGCTTTGGTGAATTCAAACTTACTTCTATTCAAAGTTGAAGCTTTCTAAACAGCAGATCTAGGGCAAGCAACTATCCTCAAACGATCATGCGTGAGTAACACGACCTCTCTCCATGGGTCTTCACAACTCCAGTGCCTTACAGCTCGAGGTTCTTTTGGATACAGGAACTGTCCTCAGACAGGCGGCCCAGTAGGCTTCAATATTAATAAAAACAAACAGAATACATAAAGCTTTTTACAAAAAGTCTCAGAGTTCTCTTAAGCAATGCTCTCTCAAGTGATTCTGTCAAGCGATGCCTTGAACTTCTTCAAACTCTTTCTTATATAGAGTTCTAACGAATCTAATCCTATCTAAGCAATGACGTAAAAAGGAAATTATTGAGGGTCCTGTCGGTATTTCTTTCACCGATGGTGTCTACTCAATATTTTCCAGTACAAAGATACTAGCTACAACATGGGATCACATTATCACATTGCTAGCTAAAAGATTCTACCATGGTCCCATTGGACTCCTATCTGAGTCGTCGTTTTCTGAAGATCCTGGAGATGGCTCGTACTCATCGAGTATTCTTTGGTAGTGGCGGTCAATCATTCGATTGTATTATTCGTTGATATCTACTTCTGGGTCCTAATCATATGTCAACTCGTCCTTTCCTTTATCATCTGTATCTATCATGATTGTCCTCCTAGATGCTACTTTTGAAGATTCTCCCTTTTCTGTATTCGTCTTTATCTTGTGGAGGCCTAGTTGCTGGGGTGTGTACATGGCTTCCTGTTTTTCCCAATTGTTTAAAAAAGGTAAAGGACTTATCTCTATGTCTACGAAAGAATCTTTATAGGCATGTCTTACAACGGGTGATCTTTGGACTGCCAACTCGATGCCATCTAATAATTCCCACTTAAATATCTGAAACATGTTTGTGGACCCTTCTATGACATGTTGAATCCACGATCTACAATTATCACTCATAAAGTCTTTATGTTTCCATCCTTGCTCAAAAATTATTGAAGTGCAGATTCTCTTTGAGATCATAAGACTAACGATATGAATGACATTATTATTCCAATTAGGAGATCTTGTGATTATGGTAACTAAAGCTTTTTGATTAATTACAAATTTTAAAGCTTTAGGTTCTCCTTGTAAGTCATTCATTTTATTTAGAATCTGGAGTTTTTCTATCAACTTTAAGTTGCCAAATTCATGAAACCAATCAGCATGCTGCTTGATCATCTCTTGATTGTTGCTTGTTTCTATTTCTCCAATTCTTTCATGGCTGAATACCTGTGCGAAAGGATTAGGATCAATGCTTTCTCTCAATCTTAAACTATGAAAATCCCAAGGATATGAGAAGGTTCTGAGATACTGCAATGTCCTTTGAATGCATTGAGATACTCGAGTCAATGGCTTTTTTCTGCATACAGCTCCTTTGATTTCCCAATCAGCAAATTCTTCAAATATCTCATACTGAGGGAAAGTGTCGCTAACTGCATAATTTTCATCATATCTCTGCAAGAAAGGGGCTTCCAATTCTTCAAATATATCAGGAATCTTTAGAGACAACATGAACTTTTCAACTTCCCTTTTGATAGGAATTTCTTTGAGGTGCATTAATTTGGCTCCTGTAAAAATACTTAAATAAAAATCAATTCCTCCAATGATCTGATAATAATTTAAAACTTTAAGTGTCTAGATCATTTCATTAGTGTATACACTAGACCATAAATCAGATAAACTCCTGAGAAAGAGTTTCACCTTCATGTTTGGCAAAGGAAATACTTTTACCAATGTATCATCTAGGCCTAGAGAGGCACCTATATTCTTGGACTGCCATGCTTGGCACTTTCTGATCCAAGTATTTCTTTTCAACCTCATTCCTACCACCTTTTTAATCTCTTATGTAATATGAACTGCATGACTTTCAAAAATTTTGAATCTTTCTACAAACGTGGCAAAATTGTCATTTTTTGAACTTTTGCCTAGGATATCAAAATATGAACCTGTACAAGTTATGAATGCTTTATTCATGTCTCTAGTTAATGAGTCTGTCAAAAAATTGGAATTTCCTGGGATCCACTCAACGTCAAATTCAAATTGTTGGAACCAGATCTGCCAAGCTAGGATTCTTCCTTTAGCAATTTGTCTTGAAATTTTGGCAGATAGAAAATATTTGAAATTTCTGGAATCTGTTCTGATTAAAAACTTTACGGGAGTGAGATATACCTCAAATCATTGTATCCCGTTGAATATAGCCAATGTTTCTTTTTCGGCTATGAATTAATTCTTCTGGCTTGGAGTGAAATCACCAGAAGCATATGCACAAAGGTTTTCTTCAGTTTTACCTTCACTTTTTTTTCTTTGTTCTAATAGAACAGCTGCCCAAAATTCTAAAGAAGCATCAGTCTGAAGAATGAGTAAACCATCCCCTGGTGGCTGAAGCTTTGGTAGGTGTTGACATTCTTCTTTTAATCGTATAACAGCTTCTGTCGCTTCCTGAGACCATCCCTGTTTGAGATGTCTTTTGATCGGTGTTGTCTTCTCTATCAAATTTGGAACATACTTGTGAAGATAATTCAAAACTCCCAAAAATCTCTGAATTGTCTTGGTGTCCTTCAATTCATCAAGAAATTGTGTCAATTTCGTTAAAACATGAGGTTGCATTTGGATTGCACCATTGACAACATTAATTCCCCAAAAATCAACATTATCTTGAAATAAAGACATTTTTCTTTCTGACAGAACTATTCCATGCTGCTGAACTTCTTTCAAGAAAATTTCTAAATGCTCTAGGTGAGTATGTACATCTGGACTGTGAATAAGGATATCATCTATGTATGTTACAATGAAATCATATTTAGCCAAAATATAATCCATTCTTCTCTGGAAGAATGCTAGGGCGTTTTTCAAACCGAAAGGTACAACCTTCCACTGGTAAAATCCGGCTGGACAAATGAAAGCAGTTTTATGTCGGTCTTCTGGCTGGATCTGAATCTGATAATATCCTGATTTCATATCAAACTTACTAAACACCTTGTTGTGCTGCATTTTCTGCATGATTGTCTCAGGTCTTGGCAATGGATAATTAAAGCTCTGAGTAATGGCATTGAGGGGTTTGTAATTTATCACCATCCTTGGTTTTCCCCTCACTATCTCAGAGTGATTCCTCACAAGAAAGCCTGAGCAAGAATAGTGAGATTCACTCGTCTCAATGAGCTGCATTTGTAGCAATTCTTTTATTTGATTCTTTATCTCCTGCTCATCGGATCGGGTACAAGGAATCATATTACCTTTGACTCCATTATCATGCAAGGTTATGATTTCTTGCATCGGGCTCCTGTTTCCCAAAACTGTTGTGGGTTTTCAGAGCAACTCTTAAGAAGTCTTTGATGGATATCACCTTGTTCTGTAGACCAGTTGGGATCAATGCATGTGAATTGTTTTGTTTTTTATTCTGCTCTCTTTTCATAAAATTGCAGGACTTCCTGCCAATCATTAGAATCCTTTTTTGGCTTTCTGGCTTCTACTCTTTTCTGGCTATTCTCATACCTAGCTTCTGAGTTTTCAATAAACAATCTAGGAACAGAAATAGCTTTCTTTTTCAAATTAATATCCAGCTTATCTTGGCTGATCATAACTGGAAGCACAGAGTTTTAAAATGGCATTCCCAACATAAGACTAGCTGAGGGATCAAAATGTTGGATTGCATAAATCTTAACAATACTCCCTCTAACTTTTAAAGAAATATTGTCTACATAATGTGTTAGACTGATAGATCCTCCTATGGTTTCTGAAACCAAAATATTTTTTAGTTGTTTCCATAGAGATTTGAATAAAGATGGTCTAGCTAGATTATTTGATCCTCCGGTATCAACAAAAGCGTCTACAGAAATCCGTTCATTTCTGACTTGAACTTGGACCGGGATATCGATTAGGCTATTAGTTTTGACAATCCTTTTCAACAATACATTTTCTTCTATTCTTTTAACCTCTGGTTGTGGAAAACTTGTTGAAATAGTTGTTTTCTTTTCAAACGGACAAAAAGCATTTATTTTTGGCAACTGTGACACGGGTTGTTTACCTTGTTTGACTGATAAAGAAACTGCACTTGCCGATTCATCATCTGAGTCGTCTGATGTCTCACTTGTGACTTCATAATCCATGTCACTTTCTTCTTCACTATAATGATTTTCTTCTGAAAAATCATCATCAGAACATGACGGACAAAAATTCATTTTCTTCTTCTTCAGCTTCTACTTTGGATATTTCAGTTAAAATATATACATCTGAAACATCATCATCTGAATCTACAACGGACCAATTATCCTGAAACTCTTCTATGTCTATACAAGCTTTGAGCTTGCTGGATGAATTCTAGGGACACTTTCTTGCAAAATGTCCTTCCTTTTTACATATCAAACAACAGTTGTTGTTCCTGGGTTTTGTTCTTTTTTTCAAAAATTTATATTTCCTGAAAGGCTTTCTTGGGTTAGATACTCTCTTGGGTTTGAATCTACCATATCTTTTCGTTTTCTTCTTCTTTTTAAAAGGTGTCCATGGTAGTATTATTTTGCAAACATCTGAACTTGGTGTGATGTCATGCGCTTTTTTCTGCCAACATAAATATTTGACTTTTTTTGTAACTCTGAACAGAAGATCAACCCAATAAATCTAATCTAGTCTTTTGATTTGTACATCTAGATATTTCATTACGAAATCTCCTAGATTCCCTAGTAATTTTGACATAAATGAAATTTTCTGAGCCACATCATTAGAGAGATTAGCTTTAAATACCTTAGCCATGAAATATTTGCTAAATTGATCAAGATATTTGAGATCTTTTAATTCCATTCTGCAAAGATCAGTTATAATTTTCTTTTTCTCATCTACTTGTTCTAGCACAAACTGTGTTTTCAATAACAGTTTCAAGGTAGACAAACCAGCTTCCATGACGGCTCTTCTTTCTTCTTCAGATGGTCCCATCCACCAATCATAGATTATTCTAGTCATTATTTTTTCTGCTAGGACCATGATGGATATATTATCAAATTTTGTAGTAACCTGCATTTGATATAATGCTCCTATCCAGATTCTAATTGATTCTCCAGGGTTTGAAGAATTATCTAAATCTAGAACATAGCCACTGGTATTCCCTGCATACAGGTCTTCTCCAATTCTAGGATATTTATTTACTTCTTTCAAAATATGTGCCTTATTCTGATTATGTATAGATGGCAAAATGAAAGATGGGAATTTAGAGACAGCTTTTTCTAAGGTCATTACTTCCTTCTTATATTCAAAAGGTTTATCTACTCTGAACGTCTTAGACTCACTGGTTAACTTTCCAGTGTCTTTAGAAGTACCTTCTTCTGTAGAGGTTCTTTCTTTTGCTTCCTCTTCTTCTTCCTCTAGATCTATATAGTTGGGTGCAGACATATCTATATGAAATTTTGGAGTTTCTTTGGCCTTTTTCTTCTGTCTCCTTTCTTCCTTCTCTTGCTTCTCTTTCTGTTGCTCATCATATAGCAACTTCAGATTGGCATTTATTAGATCAGCTTGTACACCTAAATCATCTAGAACATCTTCGGAATGAGAACACCAAGTGGTTAGATAGTTTCCTATCTGATATACTTGGTCCAGATCATTCGGATTCTGTGAATTATGTTCTAGCAACGGGGCGCAATCAGCTCTGGTGGGTGGTTGTCTAGAACTGGATGAAGAAGTACAAAACTTTGTTTTGGGAGGCCATTTTCCTCCTTTCACAAATCTCCTATTTGCATACTGAAATTCTTCTACTGGCGGGAAAGTATTTACATATGTTCTAAACATCTTATTGACAGCAAGAAACTGCTTCTCTTCTGGTATATACAACTGATTTGTAGACAGTGTTGTGTTGGTGGAAGAACTAGGCTCCTCTGGTATAGGGATATGACAATAGAAAGATCTTCTTCCACTGACAGGGATTGGTTCCTTTTCTACTGGTAACACATGTTTCTCTGGCAGAGCTATTGGCCTTGGTATTGTGGATGAGTTAGGCATGATTTTAACACAATCATCAGAAAGATACATTATTTTGACCAATTTATTTGAACTATCTGCTGTCAGAGACTTATATTGAATGTACCAGTCACTAGGCAAGGCTTCTTTATCATAATGAACACCTTCAATCTGTGCATTGCCTACTCCTATTGTAACACAATCCTTCAACACTGGCTGTTTTAACTTAGGATGTACCGTGTTTGTTAACTGAAAAGAGGTCTGAACTATTACAGACAAATATTCAATGTCATCAACCATTGATAGACCTTGGACTCCAATCAAGGCTTTCCAACAATCTTTGAGATGAGCATCTGTCATACTGATTGCATAATCAGGGTAGATTGTTCCATGTTGACATCCCGAGGAAAGGTTTCCCTATATGGTTCCTATCCGGGCATGATCATATGTATTGTGCCTTGTATCAAAAAGTTTTGCTATACAAGGAGTGTTTAAACCATGGCGAAACAATGGGGCTAATCCTATTCTGATTCCTCCAAACTGCAAATAGTAAAATTTCTTTTCAGCAGCCCATTCTCTGAATTTTCTAATTTCATCTTCTGAAAACAAATTTAAACCTATGATTTGTACAGATGGACCTTTGATTCTAACTTTCAGTTCAACTTCCTTAAAGTAGGCCTTCTTTGTTAATTTGATCATTGGGACTGGATAAATTTCTTTTGTATCTAATGCAGGCGGATTCCAGTTTTCAGGGTCTTCTACCTTTTCATGTTCTTTTAAATCTATCTCAAGGGATCTATTCTCTATCTCAGACACAGAATTTTTATCAATTGTTGAGAAAGATCTGAAGAACTTGGCCATGTTAAACTGTTACAATTCTATTCCAGAGATTGACTGAAGTAGCGTTTATTTACTCAATACTCGTAAAACAAGATATCTTTCAAAGGCTACCTGGCTGACTTCAAGCTCTGTCTATAGAATGTAATTGTTTGTTCAAGGAACGGGGTGTGGCCTCGCCACTTGCCCCACACCCGCCCGCCCTCCCGCCCCACACCCCACCTGCACTCACCCGGCGCACCCCGTCACCCACCCACCCAACCCGCCCCACCCTCACCCACCCGCTCGCCTCCTGGGCCCATCCTCACCCGGCCCGCCCCGTTCCACCCGGCCAATTGCCCGCCCTTCCCGCCCACCCCTTCACTCAGACCCGCCCCACCCGCCCTCGCCTGCTTGCCTGCCGCCCGCCCTGCCCACCTGCACACCCTCAGCCGCCCTCCACCGGCTCGGCCCCCCCCCCACCCACCCACCCACCCTCCCTCCCTCCTCTTCCCTCGCCCGCCTTCCCAGGTCGCGCTCGCCTGGCTTGCCAAAGCCCACCCCGTCCTCACCCACCCTCGCCTGGCCCACCCCAACAGCCACCCTCGCCTCGCCCGCCTTGGCCCACTCGCCCTCCCCACGGCCCACCCCACCTGGCCACGCTCACCCGACCCCAACCCACCCTCGCCCACCCTCCCACGCTCGCCCGCCCTTCACTCGGCCCACCCACCCACGCTCGCCCGGCCCGCCTTTGCCCGCTCGCCCACAAATAAGAAAATTTATGATATATTTTTCGTTGTTAATTTAAGTTAATATGTTTTTGTTATTTACTTATTTATGTGTTTCTATTTTTCAAGAAAATGGCATCAAAGAAGATTTCTGTGAATCTTTCTGGACCAAAGACTCTTAAAGGTGCATCTTCAAGAAATATTGTGAACGAACTCCACCTAAGTTCATGGCTACAAATCTTTCAAGTGCCTCAAGTGATAAGAAGATGATTTCAGACTAGAAGAATTCAAAAGAGGTGAAATTTCCATCAAGAATCTTGTATGTGAAAGAAAAAGAAAGCAAAAATGTCAATATATATCTATATATTGATATACCGAATGATAATGAAAATTTTGAGGTGGTGGGAAGAGTCATAGATATGTGTTCGATACTAGACACAGAAGTTGTTTACAAACTTGCAAAAGCTCCCAAGTCACATGAAAGGATTAAATATCGACTATCATATTCATTGTATGACACGAGAGAGGTATCTACAAAGTTGTGTAAACAAATCGTAAATGTGATGGCACAAAATACCGTAAGTATTGTTATTTATATTTGTATTTTGCGTTCTTGAAAGTGTCTCGCTATATTTTTTTAACTTTGTTTTTATTGACATATGATATTTTGTTTGGCAGAATTTTGTTGAAAGTTATTCAATTAGGCTGGGAGGCATTCATTTCATAGAGAATGATATCATGAAAGTTGTCAGCAGTTTTTACTCAGTGTCAGAAGAAGATATGGAAAACAAGCAAAATGTAGTAATTGATAATGCTACAAAACTACATCCAATGAATCAGAAAAAAGGCCTCTGGTGGATAAATCTAGCAAAGGTAAACAAGTTACTTTTGAGGATGATGAAGTTGAAACTGACAGTGAAGCATATGTTGCCATTACTGAAGATGACATTGGAACTGAGAAGAGCCATAAAAGACCAAAAGTGACAATGCCCAAGAATAAATCTATTGGGAATGTTATGACAAAGAAAAGTAAAGTTGAAGATTTTGAAGTAGTCATTACCAGCAGTCAAGAACCTAGTGAAACTTCAAAAAAAAGCAAAGAAATGATTACACCAGGAGCTGATTTAGAGGATGGCATTATCAAAACAAAACAAAATGTCATTCAACAGAATTTGACAAAGAGAAACTTAATTGATGGTGGTCGTACATTTCAACTTAATGTCAGACAAACCTATAAAGCAAGTGAAGGACAATGTCAATATCAAGTCAGAAAGCCACATCATCTGCATGTTCACAACTTGAAGACGTTAATGAGGTACAATTAATATGCTCATGTGGTTAGTTATGTGCTTCTTGTTGATCCACTTAAAGTTCCCAACAAAGAAGCATTTGATAAGTCAAAATGTTTTGAATACAATTATTATGTGCTTGGGGGGAACCATTTTGTAGAAGCTCAAAGACAATTGATGGAGGAATATCCTAATAACCCACGTTTTGAAACAATGAAATGTATCATTTATGCTGGTTTATCAGATACAGAAGCAAAGTTAGTGGCATGGGATTATAATTCAGATAATGAATATAAGATGTCTATGACTTTTATCCAAAGGGTTAGATTTATTCATAGTGATTTTCAAGAAAAATGTGGTGGGGATAGGATAAATGTTACTGCAGATTTCCGAAAGTAATGTTGTATGGAAATAGGCTATCAAATTGAAAAGAAAACCAATTCAAAAGGTGGAAAAGGCAACAAAAATAGTGATTTATTTAGAGGTGTTGATAACATTTTCCAATTGGCATTTAGAACTAGAGATGTTTGAAAGTTGATTGATGGGATTTTTATCATGTGGGAAGACATTGGCATTAAAAACCAGAGGCTCAAAAAGTCTAAGCCATTGATATGTAGCAACAGTAAATCAGCTCCTGAAATGAAGCAGCTTCCAGACGATATGACTATCACACCTTCCAGTCATAGCCAAATACTGACTTATGATGTTGTTGTGACAAAACTAACATATCAAGACAAAGAAGCAAAATGAGAGATAGTTAACATTTATCAAAAACCACAATTATTGATTAACTATCTTATAGACATATGTTCAAATGAAGGAGATTGGGTTCTGGATTTATTTTCTGGCTCAAGTAAGATTGATTATATGGAATTTAATTTCAATATGTTATTTTTTAATTAATATGTCATTGTACTAATTTAATTCATTATTTCTTTTGTGCTTGATAATTAG
>APFE031182007.1:0-29247 GCA_000404065.3 Pinus taeda
AAAACCCTTTTATTCTTTAGACTTATAATGCAGAAAAGGTTAGGAAACTTATTAGAAAACCACTAGATTATTATTCAAAAAGCATACCTTCCAAGCGCTCCACACCAGCCTCTACAGAAGAAGTTCCGCAGCCACAAGAGGACAATAGAACTGATCCTAGTGTGACGATAGACACTTATATTCCTGAATCGGCCCCATCTACAGCTGATTCGGAAGGTGTTATTCCCCAAACATTTGTCGCTGCAGAATCTATACATTCTTTGGCACCGGAAATATTTTACAGACCTGATGGTCTACCTCTTCCTCCTGGATTGATTGCTATAGAAGAGATTGTGGAGGATCCTCCATCTAGTACTCCATCACATTTTGGAGTTGGGATCACCCTATATCCTTCTTCGTCAGAAATTAGTCTCCCGTCATCGGAAGTTCCTGTAGAATCGCTAGGGAATCTTTTGGATAGACTAGATATGTCTGAACAACCGTCGGCATCTAGGACTGTGTCATATGACACAACAACGGCAAAACTCCCTGATGTCACTCCAACAATGTTCGCTAGCATACCATCTGTCCCAACTAGCTCTCAATCACTGGATGGAACCCATCCATGGGCCGTTTCAACAGTATGGTCTGTTCCAGTTTGTTCGTCTGGAATAATATATGGAATCTCTTATGTTGAGTCTCAGCAAATTGATCCTTCACAGTGTCAATTTGGGCAGTCTGGTCCTCAAAGGCAAATCATTCCTTTAAGCACTGGATTACCGCCGTATGGGGGAAAATATACCCTTTCATTGTCTCCTCCGGGAGAACAGACATACGGGAGTTCACAACAGAATTCAGGTTATGCTGGAATTACATCCAGTGGTTGGGTACCAATACTGCCTCAACAACCAAGAGTTGTATACTTAATGCAACAAAGTCTGCCTATGTCACATATCCCCACTACACTGGCTATTGTGATGGTGTCACAAGTACAAACGTTGCCTGTTGTATGCCAGCCTCAAATATCTCAGGTCGTAATTCAACAGCCTCTTGTCTATATGACGCCACCACAATCATCTATTAGTGGCTCCTTAACTGGAGTGACTCAAGCTCAAACGGGTACCATCACCCCTCGTCTTGGTCAAACAACCAGTATTTGACAACAACAAATGGTTTCACAACCATGGCTGGTGCAATATCAACAACCGCAATTCCAACAAGTTTACCAAGGATCTCAGCACCAAATCTTTGCAAGTGATGGGAAGCCGTGTATTCAAAACGATCAACATCAACCATATCATAATGGCTATGCCCATCAACCTTACCAAAGTTATCAGCATCAAATGCACTATGCTGGTATGCAAAGACCCACTACTCAGGAAATCCCATCTTATCCTGGGTATGCTTCACTGAACCTGAATCAACAGTTTCCCTTCGTGGAAACTTTAGAGTTACTAGGTCTAAATCAGCTGACAAATGATCCAATTACTTACACCCCTTGGTGGCCAGCGATTCCACATAAACTTCCATCAGATATTCCTAAATTTCATGGAAATTCGAGTGAAGACTCATCAAATCATGTGATGACCTTTCATCTGTGGTGTTCATCTAACACTCTAAATGATGATTCTATTAAGCTTCGCCTTTTTTCAATGAATGTTAACTGGTCTGGCAGCAAAATGGTATATCGAATTGCCTATAGCTTCATTTGATAACTTCAGCGCCCTAGTCACAACCTTTTTAACCCATTTTCAGTTACCCATAAGGTACGAAACGGGAACAAAGCTTCTTACCAATTTCAAACAAACAACGGCCACTCACATATCTGATCATATTCATGAGTGGTGACGTCGTCGTAGAATGGTAAAAACATACGTTCCTGATCAGCTGCTAGCTGAATGATTTATTAAGTCATTATTACCTTCTATTACGGAAGATGTGGCAAAGGGAGGAGTCATCACTAAAGAGCAAGTAATTGCTCATTCACAATATCTAGACTTGATATATACTCAGTCTGGCACGCTCTACGATAAAATCCCTGATTCTCCTAGACCAGAATTCTTCGTTCCTCCCCCTCCTAAATCAAGCAAATACTCTCATGCTGACGATGGCGTGATAGGCGCGACTAGCATGAAAACCATAAAATCTACATCAGAGAAGGCTTGTACGGTTTCAAATCAGAATGCAAATGAGGAACTTCTCGCCTCAGAGGTAAATGCTGTGTTGACTAACAAAGGAAAAGAACCAAAGCAACTAGGGGGCAAGAAGAAAAAGAAAGGGAAGAAGAAAAAAATAGGAGGAGTCGTCTCCTGAAAAATCTTTTGCAAACCCTTCTGGAGATAGGAAACCAAGTCATCCATGCTTCATATGTGATGAGGATCATTGGACGAAATATTGTCCATATAAAGCTAAGCTTAGAAAATTCTTTAAGAAGTCAAAAACCTCAGCGGTATTAACTGATCCGTTTCCAAATCCAGGAACAAATCTGGTTGCTAGTGATAATGCTTCCCTGTCCCAAGTGCTAATATTGTCTGTTTCGAAGAAGCAAAATGATGCTTTGATATCAACTAGGAATAAAGATTACGGGAATCCACAGCTGTCGGACAACAAGGCTAGTGATCAACCTAGTAGTTCGACAACAACTTCGACCAAAGTTGTGCCACCCATCATTCTTGGCCTAACGATAAAGCCGTCGAAGGGAGTAGTACACAAATCGACATTTAATCCTCGTGCCAGAGTAGCACAACATTATAATATAGTGGAGGATTTGGCCCAATCGTCATCCACTATGTCGACACTTGAAGTACTGCAAAATTGCTCCTCCCAGAAATAGGGTTTATTATCAGCAATAGGTGGGATTGACCCAACGGATTCCAATATTGTGGCCTTTAATCATAAAGGATATGACCCTCAATTACCAGCTCAACTAGCTTTCCTTATTCAAGTGAAAGCCCTCAACAAAACTATTCATCGAACAATTATTGATGAGGAGGCATCTACATGTATTATGTCGATGAGTTGTTGGAAAAATTTAGGATATTCACCCTTGTCGCGATCTTCAATGACATTAAAAGCATTTGATGGACGAACATACACCCCATATTGGATTTTAAGTAAGTCGAACTGGGGGGCAAAATAGTAGAAATTGATGTTGAAGTGATCGACGGAAACCTTGATTACAACATCCTACTAGGAAGGCCCTGGATATATGCTATGGCTATTGTTGTGTTGACCTACTTCAGGAAGATTGCATTTCCCTTCCAAGGAGGTATTACAATCGTCGACCAGCAAATGTTTCTCCCCAACAGTTCACAAGTTACGGGAAGCATTCTGATGATCCATGGAAGCCCTCATTCGCTTCAAAATATCAGAGTAGGCCTACTAAAGGACCCTATATTAATGGGAACTTTTGCCCTACCATCTCCAATTAATATGGCGGAAGTGGAAACGGTGGGAACCTACAATATGATATATTCTATTCAAAAGATGTCCGGAAATGATATTAACATGGATCATCTGCAGGTATTGCCTCAAAGTCCAATAGAAATATTGTAGCAATCAATGTTTTTGGCCTGGGAGGCAAACCCGAATCAACGTTGATCAAGCATTTGGATAGATAGGTCTAAGGAGTATGTTATCCCTTCAGATCCTTGGTCGCAAGTACATTCTACAGATGAAGGAATTGTTCAGTCAATGATGATTGACGGGGCACCATGGGAAGATTACCACCATCGTTCCCATCTTCCGGATTACAAGGAAGATAGTTCCAGTGACCTTCATCATCCCTCAGTTTTTTACTTTTTATCAAATACTGTAAACACGGTGGATTCCAAACGAAACTTGTCCAATATTGAAGAGACTATCGCCATAAATACCTCGACCAAAATAGATGTTGTAGAGAATATTCATGTCGGCAAATCTTGTTCTTCTTGAGAACTGGAAATATATTACACTCTTTTTCACGAGTTCAGAGATGTATTTGCTTAGTCATATGATGAAATGCCAGGCATTGACTTGAGCATAGTTGAACACGAAATTATGATGTATCCAAATGTCAAACCAGTACAACAACGGCTACGGCCGGTGCACCCCAAGAAAGCCGCTACCATCAAGGTAGAAGTTGAAAAACTTCTCCATGCTGGTTTTATTTACCTGGTTCCTCTAACCGATTGGGTATCAAATATTGTTCCTGTAATGAAAAAACAAGGAACGATTAGAGTGTGCGTCGATTATAGGGATGTAAATCAAGCTTGTCCAAAAGACAACTATCCTACACCCTTCATTGACTAGATAATTGATGAATGCACTGGATGTGAAAACTTTTCATTTATGGATGGATTTTCCGGGTATAATCAAATTAACATCCGCCCACAGGACCAGTCAAAGACTGCATTTATTTGTATGTGGGGCACATTCGCATATCGCAAGCTACCCTTTGGTTTAAAGAAAGCAGGGGCAACATTTCAGAGGGCAATGAATTATGCCTTCCATGACATAAAGAACATCGTTCAACCATATCTCGATGACCTTCCGACTCATTCGCGAAATTGGACCGATCATCCTCAGCATTTGAGAGCGATTTTTCTACGTTACCGACATTACCAGATACGACTCAACCCAAACAAATGTGTGTTTTGTGTCAGTTCTGGTCATTTACTTGGCTTTGTGGTCTCAAAGGATGGGATTCACCTCGATCCATGTAAGGTTCAAGCAATCATTAATTTGCCTGCACCTTCAAATTTGCTTCAGATTCAGAAACTCCAAGGGAAAGAAAACTTTCTGAGGAGGTTCATTCCAAATTATGTTGAACATGCTAAAGGTTATACTCGTCTATTGAAAAAATGAATAGCCTTCATTTGGGATCAGGTCGCGCAAGCTTCCTTTGATGCTTTAAAGGAATCCCTAATAAAAGCATCATTAATGTATGCTCTTGTTTATCAAAAAGACTTTAACCTGTATCTGGCTGTAGCGGATACGACCATCGCAATGGTTTTAGTTCAAGAAGACAATGGAATTGAACATCCTATATATTATTTGAGTAGAAACTTAAATGATACGGAAAGCAAGTACTCCTACGTTGAAAATCTAGCTCTCGTAGCTGTTCAAGCGATACAAATATTTTGACACTATATCCTCTTTCGAAAAACTACCATTTTGTCAGATTGCAACCCCATGACTTATATATTGTCACGACAGTTGCTGGGGGGGCAAATATTCAAAATGGATAGAAATTTTACAAGAGTTTGATTTGGAATTTATAAAATCCAAATCAAAGAAAGCATTGGTTTTCGCGGAGGTACTATGCGATCTCCCATCATCGTCCAACGATGCAACATTAGAAGAATCAATCGTGGACGAATCTTAATTTCTAATATGTTCAAGAAATTTGTGGTATGGATACATAATAGTCTATCTCCAAACCTAAACATATAGGTCTAATACCTCCCTCTCGGAACAACGACGCATTCGATACCAAGCAAAAGACTACATGATCATCGGTGAAACGCTTTACCATCGTGGTGTCGATACAGATCTGCGGAGGTGCCTCACCCATGAGGAGGCCGAAAAAGTCCTGAATGATTGCCATTCAGGCACGTGTGGGGGGCATCGATCTAGTTATACTACAACACAAAATATTTTACGAGAAAGATACTTCTGGCCAACAATGTTCAAATATTGCATAACCGTAGTCAGAAGTTGCCATGCCTGTCAAATCTTCGATCGCAAAACCAGAATACCACCTGCACCTCTGCAACCAGTATTTGTTGTTGGGCCATTCGCCAAATGGGGCATATATTTCATGACATGTAACCCCACCTTGGTGGGGGGGCATGGGTATATAATAGTAGCAATAGACTATTTTACCAAATGGGCCGAGGCGATGCCTACATTAAACAACAGCGGCGAAACGGCTGCCCTCTTCTTTTTCAATCATGTAGTCTCTAGATTCGACGTTCCACAGGCCATAGTCACAGATCATGGATCGCATTTTCGCAATCACATGATGGTTGAGTTAGCTGCCAAATTAGGGATGTCCCACGACATCTCTACTCCGTATTATCCGCAAGCTAATGGATAAGTTAAGGTAATCAACAAGGTCCTGAAGCAGATGATGCAAAGGATGATTGGAGTCCATAAAAGGAGTTGGCACCTGATCCTGTACTCGGCCTTGTGGGCATACCGGACATTAGTGAGGAATGTGACCAGGTTTACACCCTTTCAACTGGTGTATGGCATGGAAGCAATCCTACCGGTTCAGTGCAAAATCTCATCCCTCAAACTCGCGGTCGACCTTCTCCCGGAACTTCAGAAGAGGAGGCTCATCTCTTGGAACTAATACAATTGGATGAAACCTATCGTGATGCCACTCTAGCTAAAAAAGCCCATAAGAAACGAGTCAAGGCGCAGTTCGACAAGAATGTCAATCCCCGTGTCTTCTCAGAAGGAGACCTGGTCTTACTTTATGACCAGGAGTCTGATAAATTGGGAGCAGGTAAGTTCAAGTCTTTATGGATGGGCCCCTATATTGTTAAGCATGTATTAGCAAAAGGAGCCTACGAGTTAGTGGATTATGATGGGGTTCCACTGGCGCAACCCCGCAACAGGTTGTACCTTAAGCGTTACTATGCTTGACTCAAGATAGTAACCCCTATGCTTTTGTTACATTTTTTGTTTTCACTAAGGGTAATCATTTTGGTTAAGTGATCCACTTTTGCATTTGTTACAAGATGTCGAACCTATTGGAATCATTTGTTGGATATGCCAGCAGAGCGAGTCGTAGTTCGCGGAACCTATCTTCTACGGCCTGGGCCATCTTCGATCCAAGTAGCGAGTTAGTAAGTTTCAGAGGGGTATGTATTGGTCGATCAACGAACAACATTACTGAATATATTGCATTGATAGAACTCCTCTCTGATGCCATCACACATGGAATATGCCGACTGGTCATCAGGCTAGACTCACAACTCGTCATTCTATAGCTCACTAGTATCTACTTCGTACGGAATCCAGCTATCTATCGCATGTTCCTAAGGGTCAAGATTTTGGAAAGGCAGTTTGATTTTATTCAATATCAGCATGTTTCCAGAAACTTAAACACATTAACAGACTCATTGGTAAATTATGTGTTAGATATACATTTGCAACATTTATAAAAGAAGCATTTCCTCAATATTTGCATCAAGATCATGTAACTTAACCAAAATAAAGCTCCGAAAATAAAAAAATATATATATAATTGTTTATGGTTTATACATAATGTTCTGTAACCAAGACAAAATCGGTCAAATGACCCAAAACTCAAAAAGCTAGGGGGCACCCTAGTCTAATGATGCTGGTGATAACAAGTCACCTCCTGTGCAATCATGCGTAAAAGCCTAGTCCATCGACTCGACACGCTAGTAGTATGTCACTGCAACCTCAGAGGCAGATCATCGGTCCTCACATCCAAAATACCAAGAGTGAGACCCTCGACCTGATCTTACAATGCTAAAAGAGTCTCGGCCACATCAAGGTCGCGAAGGATAGCCCTCCCCACAACCTCTCCTACTGGAATGGCAGCTGGTGCTCTCAGACATACTGCTATTCGAACTGGTCCAATATCTGCATGAGCACATGAGTTTTGATTAGTCTTGATAGAAGAAAGCACGAGAACAATATAAAAAATGATAAACAGAGATATGGTCAGATAATTTACCTATAGCACCCTACTGCTCACCGGTCGGCAGCACCGAATCTGGGTCGCCTCGGAAATCCATACCAGCATATGGACACTCGGCATAAACCATCTCCTGATGGTTAAACCACTTGAAGAAGGTATCAGAGAAAGAAACCTGGGACTGACCAACATGTCGGGCCATGAGGTCAACCCATCTTTGCATCCGTGGCTTAGTCGGTGGAGGTAAACCAAGTGAAATGTACTGCGGATGCATCAGTGGGATCTTCTCCAAGGTGAAATTGGTCAAAATAGAACCATAGCCGAAATTCTTGGTTTTTCCGCTTTTTACCTTGGTCAGTTGTTCTTTCATCACAGGTAGTACTGCATCACACCAGTTGAACACCTTTGGTTCAAGGCATTCCAAAGCATAATACATATAAGACCTGTTAGCCACGTGAAGAGTCGCACTACTAGCCAGTCTAGCAAAAGTGAACAGAATGGTCCTCAAGGACTGGTCAGTGACATCTTGGATGTTGATCTTGCCATCCCTACTCGGTTGAGATCCCTCTCTGTAGTACCGGTGAATGTAATCTCTCACGGATTCACCCCCACTGGCGGAACCTGATAATGAGAGAGGGGCACGACGCCTTGATAAACCGGTCAGAAAATAGATGTCCATGACAGTCAAGGGGATGGATTTACCTCTGATTTGGAACACCTGGTTGGTAGGATCCCATTCATCGAGGAAATATTGCAACAAGTTGATTTGTTGCCTCATGCTAGAGATGCGAAAAAAATTCAGTAGGCCACAGTTCCACAGTGCAGTTACCATACCCAGATCATGTAAAGAAACCATTTCCTCTTCTTCATGCTCATGTTCTCGCCATGTAACAACCATTTTGCTCTGATGAATCTATGCAAAACAAACAAGAGAAGAGTCAGGGTCCTAATTTGGAAAAAAATAGATAAAAATTCCACGAGAAAACAGTGCAAAAGTTTCCCTTCTTGCGCCCATCGCAACCCAGCAGTGTACAGGGTGAGATGCATACTGACTGGCCAATGGCCAAGCCAGTATGCATCGTACCTTTCGATATAGGAAGGGTGCGATGGAGCCAGGGAAAATTTTTCAAACCTTAGGGGCTCAGAAAAACAGGGAAACATGCTCAGAATTCAAAAAGGAAGGAATGCAACTAAAGAGCTCAGGTTTAGCTCTTACCTGGTCCAGACGGTGCCAAGAATCGTCCACAGAATATCCCGGAATCAACTAGTGAAAATCAAGGGGGGAAGGCACCTCTAGAGCTCCAACAAACCAAAGTTCAAATGAAATGGTAAAATGAGGGGTAAAAACCACTTTTAAATTACTTTTCATGTAATTCGAGTAAGGCATTAGTGTTTTAACTCATTTTTCAAGCATGTATTGTTCATTTCTAATTGGTTTGATGAAGCAATTGAACAGGTAGTACGACCATCGAAAGAACGAAGTGTTAGCGGTGAAATCAAATAATCAATGACCATTATCATGAGCAATTTTTATGTGAAGTTCAAGCTTGTTAAAAAATTAAACCTAAGCAATGAGCAAATGTTTCCCCCAGAGTTTAAGCTCATTAAAAAATGAACCAATTTCGAGTAAATAACCATTGTGAATGTGTTATCATCAGCTCCTGAGCCTTGGTCGTGTTCTTGTCATCACCTCCACTCTGTTTTAGCCGATTATTTGCCTCCATTTGATTGTTTACCCCTTTCCAAGAACATCTGCGAAGAGTGATTCTGTTAGCCATCCTTGTGACACTCCCATGATTGGAAATTCCAAACCTTACTTGGAATCAGCTGCTACCTAAAATTATCACTCATTCCTCGAAAAACGAGTCTCCTTTAATCTCTTTTCATCTGACTCGTTAAATATGAAAATATTGCCGAGCAGTTGGCCTCTCCAGCTCGTTAAAGCTACCAAGATTGCTATCCCTCCTCTAGATTTTAATATTTTTGGACCTAAGGGATTATTACACAAAAAGATTGAGCGCTTGTTTTGTTCGGCTCGTTAAAATTATCGAAAATTCATCCCTTTCGTATTATTTTATACTTTTCGGACTTAAGGGAATATATGAAAAAAAAGGATTATTGGAGTTTCCTTTACTTCCCTTGTTAGAATCTCTAAAATTGAAAAAGGACCGAGTTATCTTTGTCGTTAAACTCGTTAAAACCAATAGCGAAAAACTTGTCCATATAGACAAGAACAAGTTTCACTGTTGCTAGGCTCGTTAAAACATAGCGACGGGTTTGCCTGAAGGGAAAATTATAGAACAAGCATATGTTTATCCTCCTCAAGCTTGTGATAAAAATAAAGAGGTACTGGTCAGTAATGACTGGGGAAAAATTGGGAAGAAAACTTGAAGAAACTTTATTGGTAGCAAAGTCGCTCTTGAACATGACACTTTCACTCCATGTCTGAGTCGGGTTGGGTTATTCCGTTCACCGGTCATATTACCATTGGTCCACTGTACCATCCATCTTTGGGGTTAACATTACCAATCCATTTCAAGTGTTGCCGATATGTTCAAGAGAAGTCGATCAGAGAATTCACCAACCCATTTTGTGTCTCATCCACTGCAATACCTTTACACTTCATTCTTTCATGACTGCCACCCTGAACCCTGTATCATTAAATCATTTTCACCTCCAAAAGTCATGTGCTCCGTTCCGTGTCATAGATGTGGGATTCATTAAGGCCCTCCTATGACGGGTCACTTCTTGTCGACATCAGCTCATTATCTAAGAAGTCAACCTAGAAACAACCCTTTCAGTTCTTTGAACCTTGCATGCCTCAATGGCAAGTTTCTCACTTTCGGCGATAGGTTTACATCAATGGCCTTCGACAGAGATATTTTGCATGGTGTTCAATGCCAAGTCACATTTTCACACCACGTGAATTTTACTGTCGTACCTTGAGGGTCATCATCATTATCGATGATTCTTCTCGCGCCTGTTAACATCTTACATCATTGGCTGGTAATCAGGGGATGTATTTCCATGTTCGACTCCAGAACATTTTTCACATGGATCGACTTGTACTTTGAGCGAAGATTAGATGAGTTTTGAAGACCTCGGATCTAGTTTCATCCATCCAGGCTGTGATATATTCAGGAAAATAAAGACATCAAATGTACATCATTGTTGTACAAATGATCATCTGAATCAAAGGATGATGGCTCTATCAGAATCATTAGTCTGCCACACAGACGGTTGTCTGTCCTATGTACATGAAAATGAATTTCTAAAGATGAGCATGGGAATGCCTGCCTCAGCTAGATCATGAAAATATTATGAAGATAATGTATTGTATTGTATCTTATTACAGGTTGCCTTCCAGCTTGAAAAACCTTGGATCCTCATGATAAAGCATTTCACCCGACATCAAAAGATTAACGACCTCATGCTTTAGGGGGCAACTGTTATAGAAATTTTTGGGCACTGCAACCCAAATCATATATGTCCACAAACCAAGGGCTTCTGAATCCCTAAAAGTGTTGTTTCATTCTCTAAAGGAACAAGGTCAGTTGATTACATCATCTCCCATAAGTTCTCCACAAAAAACTGCCCAGAACTGGTCAAAACTGGACCATACAGGTTGCTCAATGCTAAGGGTACGATGCATCTCACCAACCCAGTGTAAAATGTGCGATGCATACTGTAAAGCCCTTCTGTAGGGTGCGATGGGCGAGAATCATGGAATCTTCTAGAAACTTCTCCTGTGGCACTTGCCTCTTTGAATTCACCCAGGGATGAGTAAGAGATCATCAATCTCCAAGTGGAATTAAGAACTATCAGAGAGAAGACACTAATCAAAATCCCAGAAGCTAACTCACCTCCCTGCAATCATCTATATATGGATCCCTCATCCCAAAGATCCAGAGATTGGAATTTTGTATCTTGTAAGGAAGTGTTGTTGGTTTCCTGGTGGAATATCATAATGTTGGGTGATCTACGATTTTCATGAGGTGAAGAAGGGCTTTCATGCTGGGAGGATGATGCTGGGTCAGATCAATGGGTTGTAATCCTCTCTTCTAATCTTTATATCAATAAAGTTATTCAAGTTTTCCTCCACATTCTTGTATGTTTGATAGTATATGTGCTTGTGTGGTCAATATATATCTAGTCCTATATTTCTTATGATGGTAGATCTCTACACTTTGAAGGTATTATGCTGCTTTGACTTTACAGTTACTCTTTGAAGCGAAGTGGTCAAGGGAGAAGTGGCAAAGACCTATCGGTGACGAGAAGGAACAAGCAAATAACCGAGCAAAAGACTGAGGTTGGTATTCTTTGATCCTCTCCTATCTACTTCTCATAAAGGAAAACGAAAGTAACTTTAATCTATTTGTTTCTAAGATAGCTACCCGTCTTAGTGGGACTAGCACCTCTGCATAGACACTAGATTTCCCGATAACAATGCGGTCCATCAAGAGAAATTTCCTTTTTGGCACATTTATTTATTAGTTTTTGTAAGCCTTTCATGACCTTGCTATCATGCAGCAGCTTCATACAGGTCTCCAGGAAAGTAGTAAGCATTGAGGGGTCCATTTCCTTAGTTGGGTTATCCTGACTCCTTGAGGTAGAAGCCTCAACGAAGCTTTTCTTTGCTTCCATAAATGTCTCCCTTGCGTGATCCAGATCAAACTCATCCTCCTTCTCTAGAGCCTTATAGACCCACTCACTTTCCTCAAGTTGTTTTCATTTATCTTTGCGAGTTGACATTCCGCTTCGCAGCACAATATTGACATTAGGATAATCTTCGTGAGGCTCAGCCCTCATCGTCTGTAGCTTCTGAGTCAGTTGTGGAGGTTGCTCCCCCTTCTCACATATCTTAGCTAGTAATGAAAGGCAATCTTCCATCACGTGGTCAAACTGAGTACAATATCGACATGAAAGACGTGTTGGGTTTGTACATTCTCATGCGTAGTGTCTCAACCCTCCACAATTGTAGCAAATAACCTATCTGCGACCTCTTCCAGGTGCTCCTCCACCTCGACCTTGTCTGCAACCTTGATATCCTCCTTGCGCTCCCCCAATGCCTTGATACAGAGGCAAGGTTTCTGCACGTAATCGATAGTAATTGTTCTATCCATCATTAGATCATAGCTACGATAGTTACGTTCATCATGACCCAACGATTTATAGAAGTTGCAGAAGAGTTGTTGCGGTGTCTCTACAAATTGTTGCAACAAAAGACAATTGTCTGTTGTGTGTTTTCCGGCTAGTTGATAGACAACACACCACTGTGCACGCCTTGTACTTGACCCTGCTTGAGATTCTGGCCTCAGTGGCATCGAACCTCCTACTGCAACATAATTCGCGAAGACTGGACAATGATCTTTTTCATGCCCCTGACCTTTTCATTTTAGGCACCAAACTTCTTCATGCACCTCTGGCCGAACCACTCTATCGTTCTTTAGACTTTGAAACTCTAGCCAAATGTCCTACAATTGTACATGAATCTGCTGAAGTCCCAAATTAACATCTTGCATCGGTTTTTTGTGCAACCTCATCGCAATCTCCAGGGCTTTCGTCTAGGTCCCAATATTTTGTTGTGACAAAGCAACTCTCATATGAGGTAAGAGTAAAGCCACAAACCATTTGCGATGCTTCCCATCTGTAAGATTCATATTGGCTTTGTGGATCGTGCACTTCAATATTTGATCCAGGTCCCAGGGTGTTTTGCTAGGCTTCATCATGATCTCCTTGAATGCCACAATTAATTGTGCTTCAGACTTAGGCCTACTGAATTCCTTCTTCAATGCGGTCTAAATATATGCTAATGTAGTTGTTGGGTTATTAGTGCAGTACTTGATGTACTACGTTAGCGCGCGTTCCTGTAAAGAAAAATCTGATCATCTGTAATACCTGAGCTTCCCATACTACCTTTGCAATGAAACAAAATTGGTCTTGATCCTCATTTCCCAACCCCTTGAAGATGGGAAACTTCACTGCATTCACCATACTGAAAGGTGGCAGAGGTCGTGGCAGTGGGGGCAAAGGCGTATGTGGTGGAGGTGAAGATGGTGGTGGTGTGGGTGGATGGGGTATCCGCGGGAACCCTCTCTTTATTAACTGGAAAGTGAAGCCTCTGTTACTTCCTCATCCTTACTCAGAGGAGGTTCAATCTATGGGCTATATTCAAGGCCTATTTTCCCTCTATCCCACAAGATCTTTTTAGTTCACATAGCTCCAAACATCAAGGTAACTGCATAACACACCTTTCACACAAGACCATATTAATCCAAGTATTTAAAGACCTTAAATACTTACCTAGTGGTCACTTGAAGAAGCGGCACTCTGCTTCGTTGCAATTGACCGAATTATCGTCTGCGAACTCTGTCACAAATCCTCTTATGATACGATCGAGCCAATGATCAACCGTGCGTGCGATCTTATCTTCAACGACTTCCAATATCCACACTAACTCCGTGGTCCACACTATTGGAACATCAATCCTCCACCTTCCTTGGCCGTCTGCCAACTTCGCAATCCACTCATAATTCAACAAGAAAGGAACAAAAGAAAATTTCATGTATCTCTGTGTATATATATCTATCTAACCGCTGCTCTTTCGTCACTCACGGATTCCTGTTTTCTTGTGCCGCATTTTCATGGATCTTTCTATCCAACCAGTCTTCAATATCCTTCTTAGTTGGATTCCAGTGATGTGACATCACACATCTCTTTATGCATATCCCAGTCCTGACAACGAAACCATTTTTTGGCTTAGGGGGCCTTGACCCAAGTTCAACGTTCGATTAGCCAAGAAAATCCGTACACTACTGGTCCTTCTAGCAACAATCCGAGGAGCGCAAACTGAAGTCTCACCCATAGCAGTATGGGGAATGCAGGAACCAAGTTTACACACCCAGAGGCGGTAGTGATGTCATTTTATACCCTAAACCCTTCTTCACACAGATTGATAAGCCTTTTAGGTCTTATCGATATACTTCTCTTATTTGACTTCTAGGCCTGCATGAAGGTCTTCAAATATTATTTATGTACCCTAAATAAGTGAATCAACCACCTATGTGCTCATATATTAACTCCTACTTCCCTATTTACCCCGATCGGCTTAGGTATTTGATAAATTCAACATTTATTAATATATTTTTCGCATAAACAGATATTATTACTTGCATTCAGATAACAATGTAAAACATATAATTTCGCGCATCCATATAGCATTAAAAGATAAACCTAATAATCATCATAACATAAATGCATGAATTCATAACATAAGTAAATAAAACAAGTTAGGTTCGAGAATAATTCTCATTATTAATTCTTCAGGTCTCCTTTATAGACTCTAACTTCGCTACGCACACAGATGCAGGGGTCCATGCACTCAACTGCAGACTTCTACCCTAGGCCTTTGTGCACACAGCTACATAGCCTCTTTCCTACGCTAAGACTCTTCACTCTTAGCTCTTACAGACCCATTGCATCCACATCAATAGCCAAAAACTACTTAGAACTACCTTAGACTCTTCTAAGACTCTCCTTTTTATACAGTCCCATGGTCCGCGGACCATGGGTAGATCTCCTAAAGCCGACATATCTTACATAAAAGAAGGGTGGAAACCCTTTATGACACTACATTTTTGCACTCTGCGACCACAAAATGCGAAGACTTTACACTTTTTATACAAAAACTCGAGCTTTCTGCCCTAGAACTTGGGCTTTTAACCCCAAAATTGACTATAGGGGACTCGTTCCCAACACAAATTAACAATCTTTCTTTCACAATTTGTAATTTGAATTCAAATGATTGGATTTGGCTCTTAAAAATTTCAAAAACAACCAAATCACTTCTAAAAACATATTTTTCTTCATTTCACTACCTGTGATTAACAAGTACTTCTTCTTTCATTTCAAAACATCTCCCTCTAGCTCCCTCATAGAATGACATACAAGTAAGAACTTATCCATTTCACTGCTCAAACCTGAAAAACAATTACGAATTTCTTCTTGCAACATAGAATACTAGTTCTATACAAGGTGTTCTTTATTCTTGTATGCTTCAATTTTGGAGTTCTGCTCAATGGTAATCTACTCGAAGTGTTTTAAGAGTAATAAAACTTTTACTATTTCCTCTCTCCCTTTGGTTCTGTAGAGCACAATAGTTGAGTTTTGTGTACAAGCATAGATTGTTGGCTCATCGACCCATCATCATCGCAATCTTGTATTTGACTAGATTGATTGGGTGACTAGAACAAATTGGTTTCCCTTGCCTTTATGATGGCGCTGGACACATGCTAAGACATATATATATATATATATATATTAAATTTTATTTTTTTCTAACAAGTTACATATATTGTACACTATGCACACACATTTTATACACATTTATATCATATCAATATAATCAACATCCACTTTTGCTTGATAGTGGAAGAGCCTTTCGATGACATTTAGATCTTAATTCTCATTATCTGTAACAACATGCCACCCCAAACACTATAATCGATAAGGTTCATTCAAGTTCACTTCTCCAAAATTTTCCCCATCATCAAATTATTTA
Organism: Pinus taeda; assembly: GCA_000404065.3. Lineage (NCBI taxonomy): Eukaryota > Viridiplantae > Streptophyta > Pinopsida > Pinales > Pinaceae > Pinus > Pinus taeda. The sequence continues at coordinate 16,197 of APFE031182007.1, forward strand.
TTCCCGTTGTTTTTTATTCGCTATGGGATATATCTCATATCTCTAAACCATAACATTCTTTGGAATTATTTATGAATCACCTTTGAAAACCCTTATTGATTCGTTATGCACCAATGTAGACTCTTGTGGGATTCCCCTCCCACTAACTTGAATGGCTATTGATTAGTGGAGTTTAATGTTGGGCTTGTATCTTGAAAATCGTACTGGAGACCCAACAAATTTTATAAACCAAAATTTAAATATATATAAATATTTTTGAATGATCGAAAAGAAAACTTTAATGGCATGAGCCTCAATAAAATTTTAAATTTTAATTGCTGAATGGTCGTTTCTTGATTTTTTTGACAATTTAGTTGTACGAGACTGGGCTACCATTAAGGGAGTTTTGAGGTCTAAAATAGGCTTCCTAAGGAAATTATAAAATAATAGTGGAGATAATAAAATAAGATAGATTACATCATCAAATTTTAGAGGGAAGAAAGAAAAACTATTTTTTCAACTCGTATTTTCAACTTATCTCCTTATGGGTTTACTTTTAAAAATTATTTGATTGAGTCAAAATGTTTACATAAGATAACAACATCTATTCCATACTAGGCAAGAAAATGTCTCTTAATTCAATGAAACCTATTTAAAGGCTTGAGCAAATCCATTTTGGAAAGCAAGAGTACTAGTTTAGATCCATCTTAGTTCTAAACTTGATCCCTCTTAGTGCTTGGTAGATCTGGGTTATATATATATATATATATATATATATATATATATTATATATATATATTGTATGTATGTATATTATATATATAAGTCATGCATATCTAAGTATGACCTAATTCAAATTTTGAAATGGTGGACGACTCATATATATATATATATATATATATATATATATATATATATATATATATATATACCACATGTCAATCCATGGAAGAAATTATAATGTCCTTCATATTATTTATAGCAATAATGTTATTGATTAAAACTAACTTTAAATATGTGTGTATGTTTATTTTTTGTTTTTAAATATAAAGAACATGTTTTTTTAATTTAGTGAACATTTTACTTTTATTTGAAAAAATACTGAAGTTGTGGTTAACCAAAAGGAATTACACATTTATCTCATACTAAAATACACTTTTAAACACAATAATTTATTTTTGAATTCAAATCCATAATATTTATGACAAAGAATCTTTCGGTAAAAATCACATAGGAGAAAATTTAGTTGAGGCATTTTGAACCAACTAGTGTGGTTCATCTTCACGACAAGATGAGGTCTAGGCATCGAAATAAATAAATATAGAGAGAAGCTAACTAGCCATTAGAATAAAATAGCTAGTTTGACTGAAACTACTATTGAGTCAAACTAGCTTTTATAGAATAAAATAGCTAGTTTGACTCAAACGACTATTGAGTCAAACTAGCTGTTATATTCTAGCTCCTAGCTAGCTTCTCTTTATAATTATTTATTTCGATTCTTCGGGAATTGGACGGACATGGGTGACCGCGCCCATGTCCGTTAGATTCTCGAATATTCGGGGAATCAGCAATCGACTTAAGCTCAGGGGTCTAGATATAGTTCCTTATCTTTACCACACTAGTTGATTCGAAAAGCTCCTATATAAATTTTACCAATATTTTTATCATAAACAGTGATTTATTATTTTTATTAATATTTTAATTATATTTATTTAATTAATTAATTCTCTTCCTTGTAATTAAACAATTATTTCTTTAAACTTGGGCTACCTATATAATCAAAGCAATTGTAGACATAGAATTTTTTTAGTTAAATCAGAAACCTAAAAAATGGAAACATATTTGTTATTTTAATATCAAGCCTCAATATTTATGTGGTATCACTTTTAATTTGATTTGTTTATTTCATAGGATCCGCAATGACGCTCATCATTTAGTATCGACAGTGATCATTTGGGACGAAGATCTTCGATTCTCTTTGCTGGTCATTCTCCATTTTCCCTCTGCTCTCCATTCTCATATCCAGCAGCAATACAAAGACCTTGGCTACACAAAACCCAGCTAATACAAAGCCACGCTACAGATGACGTCAACTGATCTTACCCGGTAAATCAGCGTTCTTTTCAAGACAACCAAAGGACAAGGATCTCCTTCTAAGGAATTTTTCTGGTTCTATGGACGCCATTTTTACTTTTCCAAGCTATTCCTTCTATGGGTGTACTGCTTATCTAATCTTTTCCTAGGCTCAAGCACTTCATATCTGTTATTAGTGTATTTCTTAGATTTAAACTCTCATATTTGGGAGCATCTCAATATAAAAGTTAGCAATTTTTATACTATAATTTCATTAATGCACAAGATAATATATGTCACCAACACAAGATAATATATGTCACCAATTTTTGTCAATGCATAAAATACAGTATATGCCTTCTGATGAATTTTCACAAATACAAAATCAAATTGATAACCTACAAACTCGAATTAAATACAAAATCAAACAAATGACATACAAACACAAAAACTATCTCCATTAATACAAGGGACAATATATACCACCTATTAAATTTTAACAAATACAAAATCCAAACAAATAATATATTCTGAACGACAATATCTTCTAGGCTTGTGACTTTTTCCTGTGACAATCTAGGCGCTTTGGAAATCACTTTGGATTTCCACCACCTTAGGCTCAACACTAGAATGCCTTTGCCTTGTAATATCATGGAGGCATTGTTATATCGGCTTCTTAATTTTTCCCATAAAGAAGCTAAATCAACCCCCACTATCTATTAAACTGCTACACATGCTTTATCTCACAAATTTTTGCGTCCTCAGGCTAGCTCATATTCTGCCTCGAATTAATTCCGTCGACTAAACCTTATCGCACCCTAAGCCTTCCATCACCATTATCCACTCTTTTGACACAAGAATGGTTGCCACTACACCATCTATATTACAATAATAATGCCATTTTTGCATATCTTTCATGTCTCTTTTTCTATCTTCAAGATGTGACTTGGCATGAATTAAATTCCACATTTCTTCTATTTTCTTAACTCATCAAGAGATAGATTTACAATTTCAAAATTGCTTGAAAGCACTTATTTTGATAATCAAGAACAACTTTATCCTTCCAAACTAACAACCATTTTTTCACAAATTGTAGTTTGACTTCAAATGATTGGACTCGGCCCTTAAAAATTTCTAAAAACAACCAACTCACCTCTAAAAGTAATTATTTATTCCCTTAAATGTCTGTGATTAACAATAATTATTTATTCCCTTAATCCCTTAAATGTCTGTGATTAACAAGTACTTCTTCTTGCATTTTAAAACATCTCCCTCTAGCTCCCCCATAGAATGACAGACAAGTAAGAAATGATCCATTTCACTGCTCAAACCTCAAAACCAATTACAGGTTTCTTCTTGCATCATAGAATACCACTTCTCTACAAGGTGTTCTTTATTCTTGTATGCTTCAATTTTGGAGTTCTGCTTGATGGTAATCTACTCGGTGTTTTATATGTAGTAAATATTTTACTATATCTTCTCTCCCTTTGTTTCTGTAGGGCACAATATTTGAGTTTTGTGTATAAGCGTATATCGTTGGCTCATCATCATCACAGTTTTGTATTCGACTAAATTCATTGAGTGACTAGAAAATATGATGGTTAGGAAAAGCACTGAGGGGTGAATCATTATTTTAAAATTTACTTCAGTTTTACTTTTTTTATTCCAATTTTTATATGTTACTATTATTCAGTGAAGCCTTATATGTACAATACTATGATAAAAGTAAACGGTGTATATTCACTCAACTAATTTTACATCACTACTTCATTAAATATGTATTAATAAAAACATCATCAACACATCAATACACATGAACACCACTATTTTAGGTGGAAACCTAATGTGGGAGAAAACCACCAATGTTTTCTTCTGTGATTATCACATTCATAATTTTTTGTATAGATGTTTCAAGCCATCCAAGGGGCTCACCATCAAGATAGATAAAAAAATATATAAGCTAATTCTGGATGGAATGAATAAATAGAGATGTGAGATAGTGATGGAAACTGAATGATGGTAGTCCATAGTAAGATTAATTAATACATTACATAAAAACTATAAAATTATTAACCGTTAGTAATTTTTATAAAGAATAATTGAAATTTTAAATTAAGAATGAAATGATTTAATTTTTAATAAAGTTATAATTAATATTGATTGTTAGTTAGATTATAATATAAAATTTTATTAAAATTTGTTTATAATATTAATATTGTAAATATGAATTTTTTTATTTTATTTTTAATTGGTTTTACATATGATTAAAATTATTGAATTCTTAGTTTTTTGAATTTTTAAAATATAATTTGATAGATTAATTGACATTAAAGATGGAAAAATACATTTTAATTATAATTGTGTTTTGTTCAATTAATAAATTTAAGAAATTAATTAAAATTTTGGGCCCATTAGTTAATAATTAATAATTTGTTTAGAATAATTGAATTTTTTGTTTCAGATTGAAATGATTTTAATTTAATTTTACTATTTTAGAATTTAATTAAGAATATTATTAAAATTTCTATAATATTAGTATTTATATTCCAATTTTTTCGATGAAATTAGAAACGGATTTAAGAATAAAAAATATATAAATTTAAATTTAATTGAAATTCTAATCCATTTTAATTTAAATAATAATTTTATTAGAATATTATTAAAACATTTTAATTTAACTAATGTTAATATTAATTAATATTTATATGAACTATGAATGTTGCTTCAAATAATTAAATAGCATTTTTGGATTTAAGATTAAAAAAATAAAAAAATCTAAGAAATTCTATATATTGTTAAGAATGACTAACTCATATTGTAACATTAAATTAAAAACTAAAATAACAATTTTTGGATTAAATAACTTAAATATTAATAAAAATTTAATAAAATTCTATATTATATTAAAGTAAAATTAAAAATACAATATTATTATAATTAAAATGATTTTCAATCTTAATTTAAAATTCAATTATTCTTATAAAATTACTAACTGTAATAATTATTAAGTTTTATTAATTATTAATTAACCTAACCTAAGACATGTCGGCTACCATCATTCCTATTCCATCACTATCTCACACCTCTATTTATTCATTATGTGGAGATCTAGCTTATATATTTTTTTATCTATCCCGATGATGAGCCATAGTGGATGGCTCGAAACATCGATAAAAATAATTATGGTTGCGATAATGTCGGAAGAAAACTCTACATAGAATACAAATCGTAGAAACCTCAAACAATAACCACCAATGTTGTCGTCTCTATCTTCTTTCATTAAAAATGATCTTCTTACAATCTTGTATTGGTGTAGACTTTAACCATTACATAGGATCCTACCTGCAAAAGACTACAACCTTCTCTCATTTTCTAGCTCCTATTGGAAGGGAGTTACAACCCCCTTTCTAAAGACTCCTAACCTCAACTATTTATGGATCACTTTTCAAAATGTTTCAAACTCGACCCACTTTCAACTATTATGGAATAAATTTATCAAAATACTGAACCAACTAAATCATTAAACCAACTCATGTAACCAATGCAAATAGATCAAAGTAGATCATAATAGATCATGCCAATGCATAACCACTCATAAATATACCAAGCCAAACATTGTTACTCATCATAGAAACCAACTGCTGCCACTACAAACCCTTATCAAACATACATTAGATTGTATACACTATTGTTCTTATTCATACCTACGTATGTACGCGCTTCTCGTGAAGAATACCCACGTATAGATCTCAAAAATATTTATACCTAAATCTGAATCACTGTCATGCTGAAACAATCATTGTATCACATACTAAACCCATCACAGATCACAAATCATTATACAACAAAATCATCACTTGGTTAACATTTCATTCCACAATTAGTTTCGCCCAACCAGTACTATAAAAAACTAATCATTATGAGAGATACATCATTGGCAGATAGCAACAAACATAACTGAACTAATGAACCATCATTAACAGTTCATGCTTCAAAACACTAGAAGCTATATGTGATGCTTATAAAGAACACCCGCATATGTACTCACTTTTAATACTTGACACCTGCGTACATATTTTGAACTTTTGTAGAATGTATACATGACTCCCTGAAGTAGATCCACGTATATACATGACCTCTCTGAAGAAAACTTGCATACATATCTGCAATTACTAAATCATGCCTTCGTTGCAACCACAAAGCATATTTCACAACCCTTACTATCAAATGTTCATGTCAGAGAACCATTACCATAAAAAAATTATCATTGTTAGTCATAATCATAAAGGATCAAGAAAGCATGTTTATTAGTCAGTACAATTCTTTCAGATTTATTAAATCTAAATCTCCTTCATGCTCCTTGGTGCACACCTATTTTAGATCAAACCATTCGTCAATAGCCCATAACTTGCACACCTATTTCAGATCAAACCATGCATCAATAGCCCATAACTTGCACACCTAACACTTTGATCTCCATCTCCTTAAATAACTTATGCCTTAGTCAATACCTTAGGCTAATCCTTTAGTAATGACGATGGTATTATTTGATGAGATCAAATATTTGTTATCACACTCATTACTATGGGCCAATACCATGGTAAAGACCCCTGATATTGAGAATATCATGGTGTGGAAAATGTACGCGACTTTGCTTCACCATACTCGCATATGTACGCAACCTTTGTTCACAAGATCCACATATATTTTCCTACACTTTACCTTTATCATTCCTTTGTCTCTGAACTAATATTCCTTTGTCCACTCCCTCTCTCACATATGTACTAGCTTGTATACTCATCCTGCTACCATCCTGTTGACATCTTTATCAAGTAGGTTTCCATCAAGGACAACGCATTAGTGAGAATGCCAAAAATCTTCCCCTTTGGACTTGATGGCAACCACTTTGGTGTTTGGTTACCACCACCTGTAGATAGCTGTAAACACATCTGTAGACATACCAAGATTCTCTCCCAAGTCACTAAGCATTATCCAAACACCAATCTTCTCTCCCCCTTCGAAATCAAGGGAAACAAGTTGACGGAGTTGAATAGAGACTTATTTCTCCCTTTGTAGAGATGAGCACTATAGATCTGATGTTGTTGATTATGAACACTGACCATGCTCCCCCTGAGCATATGTCGAAACTTCTAGAATATATACAAAGAAGTACATAATGTTATGACTCAACCAAATATGACCTTTCCTATCACCAAGGACTCATGCTTACATCAATCACCCAACACATTTGGGTTACATATTTGACTCAACATTACATCAAGTGCCCAAAATAATGGGATTACATACATAATTGACTTGACTCCAATAATCTAAACATGACTGAATATTACAATTTTACATCATGGGTATTTACACGACCTTTACATCAAGAGACAAATATGACATTTATAACCAAAAGCAAAGACCTCATTTGTGAGGTAGCAAGACCATGATAATCATCAACAACCATTATTCACCATATAATAATTTTTACCATGAGCATATGACAATAGAAATATGAAAATAATTATGCAACAAGGAATGGTTAAGAAGTAATAATGCCAAAAATGCCCTATTAGAAATATAGCAAATGCTCCCCTTGAACCTGTGCCATCTGTTTACTGTCAAGGCTGATTATATCCAACTCATTCACCTGTAAAGTCTTCAAAGCAATTTCATCGATTAGTAAAGCCATCAAAGCAGCAATTTCATATTGTAACAACCATCATAAGCCAATATCACTTCTAAGTTTTATTTGATCAAAAACAAACTATAATGAGTTAACAGCAGAAGCATAGGGCCAAAGAACCACTGACTGAAATATACCAAAACCTCTTCTTGAGTCTGTCCCATTTTTTCTTCTTCATAGAGAAAAATATGCTACTGTCTAGAACCAAACTTGTGTATACACACAACTATCCTTCATGTTATCCACATACAGAAAGGAAGATGTAGTAATTTTAGTCTCAGCTCCCACTGAACTTGAAATATTTGTTAGAAAAATTAACAAAGTGATGAGGGAGATACCACTCCTATTTTATGTCTAAGGTATTTAAAGGAATCACGTGGAAGTGGATTTGTAAATATATCCATCATTTTTTCCTTTGAGGGAACATATTCCAGTTTAACCTTTTGTTCAAGCACCTGTTCTTTCATAAAGTGATAATTGGTTGGAATATGCTTCATTTTTTAGCGCATGACAATATTTCTAAAAATACTTATGGCACTAGTATTATCACACAGAATAGGTATAGGTTGAGGAAAAGTGATTTGAATATCTTTCACTTTTTACATCATCCATAGAATTTGAGTACATCAAGATGCAGCAACAACATATTATGCCTTAGTAGTAGATAAAGCAATGGATCTTTGTTTTTTGTTGAACCATGATACCAAGAGAGGTCCAAAATACAATTCTCCTCCACTAGTACTTTTTTCGATCATCAATATTACCTACCTAATTTGCGTCTGTGTAAGCATGAAGTGAAAAATATGCATCTTTGGGATACCATAGACTGAAATGTCGAGTTCCTTGTAAATATTTGAATATTCTCTTGACTTCATGGAGATGAGTTTATTTAGGATTTGCTTGAAATCATCCAACAATCCAAATGCATGCATAATATCCGACCTTGTGCCTGTAATGTAGAGAAAGCTCCCGATCATAGATCTATATTCTGGTTGGTTCACTGAGGGAGAATCATCATGTGAACTAAGATTACATCCTGTTACAATTTGCATTCATACAGACTTTTAGTCTCCCATTCCATATTTCTTCAAAATCTGCTTGAGGTACTTGGTTTGTGAGAGAAATATACCATTCTTTGCTTACTGAACTTGAGGACCAAGAAATTATGTTAGTTCAGCAAGTAATGTCATTTCAAATTCTTTCTGCATAATTGAAGCAAATCCTTGACTCATAGATTCTTCATTTCTTCCAAATATGATGTCATCTACATAAACAACAACTATCAAAAGTTTTTCTTTATCCATCTTTATATAAATATTTTTATCTGTAGATCCCTTTATGAAGCCTTGTTGTTGAAGATACTTGTCAAGACGATAATACCATCCACGCGGAGCTTGTTTTAGCCCATATAGTTCCTTCTTAAGTTTGAAAACAAGATTTTCATCATTGCATAGAATGAACCCTTCTGGTTGTTCAATATAATCTTCTTCTTCTAGGTCCCCATTTAGAAATGAATATTTAACATACATTTGTTATACTTTAAAGTTATTACAGATTGAAAATGCAAAGAAAATTCTTATGGCTTCAAGTCTGACTACAAGTGAAATTGTTTCTTCAAAATCTATTCCTTCTTGTTCAGCATAACCTTTACATACAAGTCTTTCTTTATTTCCAATTACCTCTCCATTTTCATTTACTTTGTTTTTGAATACCCATTTTATCCCAATAATTTTCTTATCATGAGTTCCTAATATTAATTCCCATGTATGGTACTTTTCTATTTGATCAAGTTCTTCATCCATTGACTTAACCCAGCATTCATCTTTGCTTGCTTGATTTACATTTTGTGGTTCAATTGTGGATAGTAAGGTTAGATAACTAGAAGTTCCAACAATAGTTCTTCTAGTTTGTACTCCAACTTCCTTTTCACCTAGAATTTGAGATTATGGATGATTTTTCTGAACATACCTTGAAGGAGTCTTTTTTGATGCTTATGTACTGTCAATTCCTTCTTCTGATGCTTCACTAATTTCCTATTCGGTAAAATTTTGGTTTGTTGTAGGAACAAGTCCGTCATTTTCTGGTGCTTCATTTTTAATACCTGTGGATGTTTCATCAATCACAACATCAATGCATTCAACAATATTTTGAAGCCTTTTATTGTAAAATTTATATCCTTTGCTTCTAGAGGAGTATCCAAGGAATATTCCTTCATTTGCTCTAGATTTAAACTTTCCAAGATTATCATCATTATTCTTTATGTAACATTTGCTTCCAAAATCTCTAAAATATTTGATAGTTGGAGGCTTACCAAACCATATTTCATGACGGGTTTTATAACTATTTACCCGAATATTAGCTTTATTTAGGATATTCACGTCTGTATGTGTTGCTTCCCCCTAGAAGGTATGAGGTGCTTGAAACTCATCAAGCATGGCATGTGACATTTATTGGATTGTTCTGTTCATTCTTTCTCCCACTCCATTTTTTTTAGTTTTGGCTATAGAAAATTTCCTCTTGATTCCATGATGTTCATAAAAGTTGAAAAATTCATTTGATATAAACTCTCCTCCTCTATCAGATCTAAGACATTTAATTTTAAAATCTAACTCATTCTCTATTATATATTTGAAGACTTTAAGTTTATCAAATGATTCATCTTTATGTTTCAATAAGCTAATCCAACACATTATAGTAAAATCATCAATGAATAATATGAAGTGTTGTTAACCTCAAATCAATAGGACCACACAAATCAATATGAATAAGTTCAAGTGTCTTTCTTGAAGCACCTTCTTTGGCATTAAACTGCACGCTAGTTTTCTTATCGAATTGACATGATTTGCATATGGTACTTTCTGGAGAGATGTTAGGAAAGTCATCAACTGCTCCCATTCTGCTTGACTTGTGTAATTGAGTGAAGCTTATATGTCCCAATATTTTGTGCCAAAATCAACTTTTGTCTGATTTTCTCAAGTAACAATGCTCTATGCCACCTTCCAAGACATAGACATTACCTAGAGTTCTTGTTCCCTTTATTATGATCTTACCTATATCGTGATTTCGTACTACAAAATCATTTGATCTAAAAACAACATCATGACCTTGGTCACACATTTGACTAACACTCAAAAAGTTATGTTTTAATCCATCAACAAAAAAAACATTTCTAGTTCTAACCTTATCCTTTAGCAAAACAATTCCTTTTCCTTTGATGGCAGCATGTAAATCATTTCCAAAGGTTACATTCCTTTCTTTCTTTATTTCATTAAAGGACATAAAATTATCTTTATCACCTGTCATATGTTTTGAGCACCTACTGTCAATGTACCACAAAGCTAAAAAACAAATTTTAGATTCTTCGATTTTATTTTTCCATACCTTGGATGGTGTTGCCTTTTGTTCATTCTGAAGAGTTAGTCTCATTTTGCTTCTTCATTTAGTCTCTCTATGCCCAAAGTTACTGTAAAATTTCATCTTGAAGAGGTGAGAAGGTATTGTATGAGTATTTATTTAACCCAATCTCATTCTTTTATTTTCTTGCTTCTCTAGTCATGGTAGTTTTATAAGTGACACATCGAGCAACCTTATGACCAAAATTGTGATAAGTGAAGCATTACTCGAGGACAGTCTAAGTCCCGATGAGGTCATCTTTGGCAGAGATATAATTCTCACTCTATTTTATCAGAGTACCAGAACTTTTAAAATCTTTACAACCGGAGAAACAACAATGCTAACATGTTGTTTCTCTTGCTCATCAAATCCACTTTGGATTTCCACCACCTTAGACTCAAGAATAGAATGCCATTGCCTTGTATTATCATGGAGGCATTGTTATATCGGCTTCTTAGTTTTTCTCATATGAGAATCAATAGATAAAGAAGCTAAATCAACCCCCCACTATCTATTAAACTGCTACACATGCTTTATCTCATGAATTGTGGCGTCGTCAGGCTAGCTCATATTCTGCCTCGAATTAATTCCGTCGACAAAACCTTATCCCGCCCTAAGCCTTCCATCACCACTATCCACTCTTTCTATCTCAATGACACAAGAATGGTTGCCACTACACCATCTATATTATAATAATAATGCCATTTTTGCATATCTTTCATGTCTTTTTTTCCTATCTTCAAGATGTGACTTGGCATGAATTAAATTCCACATTTCTTATATTTTATCAACTCATCAAGAGATAGATTTACAAAAAGATTTGCTTGAAAGGACTTATTTTGATAATCAACAACAACAACTTTATCCTTCCAAACTAACAACCATTCTTTCACAATCTGTAGTTTGACTTCAAATGATTGGACTTGGCCCTTAAAAATTTCAAAAAACAACCAACTCACCTCTGAAAGTAATTATTTATTCCCTTAAATGTATGTGATTAATAAGTACTTCTTCTTGCATTTTAAAACATCTCCCTCTAGCTCTCCCATAAAATGACAAACAAGTAAGAGATTATCCATTTCACTGCTCAAACCTCAAAAACAATTACAGGTTTCTTCTTGCACTATATAATACTGCTTCTCTACAAGGTGTTCTTTATTCTTGTATGCTTCAATTTTGGAGTTCTGCTTGATGGTAATCTACTCGGAGTGTTTTATATGTAGTAAATATTTTATTATATCCTCTCTCCCTTTGTTTTTGTAGGTCGCAATAGTTGAGTTTTGTGTATAAGATATATCGTTGGCTCATTGGCCATCATCATCGTAGTCTTGTATTCGACTAGATTCATTGAGTGACTAGAAAACATGATGCAGTCTTGTATTCTACTAGATTCATTTAGTGACTCGAAAACATGATTGTTAGGAAAAATATGACGGGGTGAATCAGTGTTTTAAAATTTACTTCAACTTTACTTTTTTTATTCCAACTTTTATATGTGACTATTATTCAGTGAAGCCCCTTATGTACACTACTATGATGAAAGCAAATGTTGTATATCCACTCAACTAGCTTTACATATAATTCAGTGCATCACTACTTCATTAAACATGTATTAAGAAGAAACATCATCAACACATAGGAAACACATCAATACACATGAACACCATGATTTTAGGTGGAAACCTAATGTGGGAGAAAACCACCAATGTTTTCTTTTGTGATTATCACATCCATAATTTTTGTATAGATGTTTCGAGCCATCCACCATGGCTCATCATCAAGATAGATAAAAAAATATATAAGCTAAATCTCGATGGAATGAATAAATAGAGGTGTGAGAAAGTGATGGAACATGAATGATGGTAGCCCACATATCTTAAGTGAGGTTAATTAATAATTAATAAAACTTAATAATTA
>APFE031182007.1:30253-49453 GCA_000404065.3 Pinus taeda
ACTAATAGTAGTAATTATTAAGTTTTATTAATTACTATTAATTAACCTGACCTAAGACATGTCGGCTACCATCATTCCTATTCCATCATTATCTCACACCTCTATTTATTCATTCCGTCGAGATCTAGCTTATATATATTTTTATCTATCCTGATGATGAGCCACAGTGGATGGCTCGAAATGTTGATACAAATAATTATGGATGTGATAATGCTGGAAGAAAACTGTACACAAAATACAAATCGCAGAAGCCTCAAAACAATAACCACCAATGTTGTCGTCTTTATCTTCTTTCATTAAAAATGATCTTCTTACAATCTTGTACTAGTGCAGACTTTAACCATTACACAAGGTCCTCCCTGCAGAAGGCTACAACCTTCTCTCATTTTCTAGCTCCTATTGGAAGGGAGTTACAACCCCCTTTCTAAAGATTGCTAACCTCAGCTCTTTATGGATTACTTTTCAAAATGTTTCAAAATTGACCCACTTTCAACTATTATGGAATAAATTTATCAAATACTGAACCAACTGAATCATTAAACCTACTGATGTAACCAATGCAATTAGATCAAACTAGATGAGAATAGATCATGCCAATGCATAGCCGCTCATGAATATACCAAGACAAACATTGTTACTCATCATAGAAACCAACTGCTGCCACTGCAAACCCTTGTCAAGCATACATTAGATTGTATACACTACTGTTCTTAATCATACCTGCGTATGTACACGATTCTCCTGAAGAATACCCACGTATAGATCTCAAAAATACTTATACTTAAATCTGAATCACTGTCACGCTGAAACAATCATTGTATCACATACTAAACCCATCACAGATCACAAATCATCATACAACAACATCATCACCTAGTTAACATTTCATTCCACAATTAGTTCTTCCCAACTACTACTATCAAAAGCTAATCATTATGAGAGAGACATCATTGACAGATAGCAACAAACATAACTAAACTAATCAACCATCATTAATAGTTCATGCTTCAAAACACTAGCAGTTGTATGTGATGCTTATAAAAAATGCACGCATATGTACTCACTTTTAATACTTGACACCTGTGTACATATTCTGAACTTTTGCAGAATGTATACACAACTCCCTGAAGTAGATCCACGTATGTACGCGACCTCTCTAAAGAAAACTTGTGTACATATATGCAATTACTAAATCATGCCTTCGCTGCAACCACAAATCATATTTCACAACCCCTACTATCACATGTTCATGTCAGAGTATCATTACCATAAAAGTTTTATCATTTATAATCATAAAGGATCAAGGAAGCATGTTTATTAGTCACTGCAATTCTTTCAGATCTATTAAATTTGAATCTCCTTCATGCTCCTTGGTGCACACCTATTTTAGATCAAACCATTCATCAATAGCCCATAACTTTCACACCTAACACTTTGATCTCCATCTCCTTAAATAACTTATGCCTTAGCCAATACCTTAGGCCAATCCTTTAGTAATGACAATGGTATTATTTGACGGGATCAAATATATGTAATCACACTCATTACTATGGGCCAATACCATGGTAAATACCCCTGGTATTCACAATATCATGGTGAGGAAAATGTACACGACTTTGCTTCACAAGACCCACATATATTTTCCTACACTTTACCTTTATCATTCCTTTGTGTCTGAACTGATATTCCTTTGTCCACTCCCTCTGTCACATATGTACTAGCTTCTATACTCATCTTGCTACCATCATGTTGATTATCAAGTAGGTTGCCATCAAGGACAACACATTAGTCAGAATGCCAAAAATTTTCCCCTTTGGACTGGATGGCAACCACTTTGGCGTTTCGTTACCACCACTATAGATAGTTGTAAACACATCTGTAGACATACCAAGCTTCTCTCCCAAGTCACTAAGCATTATCCAAACACCAAGCTTCTCTCCCCCTTTGAAATCAAGGGAAACGGGTTGACGGATGTTGAAAGGAGACTTATTTCTCCCTTTGTAGAGATGAGCACTGTAGATCTGATGTTGTTGATTATGAACACTGACCATGCTCCCCCTGAGCATATGTCAAAACTTCTAGAAGATATACAAAGAAGTACATGATGTTATGACTCAACCAAATATGACCTTTCCTATCACCAAGGACTCATGCTTACATCAATCACCCAACACAGTGGGGTTACATATTTGATTCAACATTACATCAAATGCCCAAAATAATGGGATTACACACATAATTGACTTGAATCCAATATTCCAAACATGACTGAATATTACAATTTTACATCATGGGTATTTACATGACCTTTACATCAAGAGACAAATTTGACATTTATAACCAAAACCAAAGACCTCAATAGTGAGGTAGCAAGACCATGATAATCATCAACAACCATCACTCACCGTATAACAATTTGTACCATGAGCATATGACAATAGGAATATGAAAATAATTATGCAACAAGGAATGGTCAAGAAATAATAATGCCAACAATACCCTATTATAAATATAACAAATGCTCCCCCTGAACCTGTGCCATCTATTTACTGTCAAGGCTGATTATATCCAACTCATTCACTTGTAAAGTCATCAAAGCAATTTCATCAATCATTAAAGCCATCAAAGCAGTAATGTCATAATGTAACAACTATCATAAGCAAATATCACTTCTAATTTTCATTTGAGAAAAAACAAACTATAATTAGTCAACATCAGAAGCATAAGGCAAAAGAAACACTGGCTGAAATATACCAAAACCTCTCCTTGAGTCTCTCCCATATTTTCTTCTTCATGGAGAAAAATACGCTACTGTGTAGAACCAAAATCGTGTATACACAAGACTGTCCTTCATGTTATCCACGTACAGAAAGTAAGATGTAGTAATTTTGGTCTCAGCTCCCCCTGAACATGAAATATCTATCAGAAATATTAACAAAGTGATGGTGTAGAGACCACCCCTAGTTTCTGCCTGAGATATTTAAAGGAATCATGTCGAAGTGGATTTGTAAATATATCCATCACTTGTTCTTTTGAGGGAACATATTCCAATTTAACCTTTCGCTCAAGCACTTGTTCTTTCAGAAAGTGATATTTGATTGGAATATGCTTCATTTTTTAGCACATGAAAATATTTCTAAAAATACTTATTGCACTAGTATTATCACACAAAGGAGGTATAGGTTGAGGAAAATTGATTTGAATATCTTGCACTTTTTGCATCATCCATAGAAGTTGAGTACACCAAGATGCAACAACACCATATTCTGCCTTAGTAGTAGATAAAGAAATTGAGCTTTGTTTCTTGTTGAACCATGATACCAAGAGAGCTCCCAAATACAATTCTCCTCCACTAGTACTTTTTTCGATCATCAATATTACCTACCCAATTTGCGTCTGTGTAAGCATGGAGTGCAAAATATGCATCTTTGGGATACCATAGACTGAAATCTTGAGTTCCTTGTAAATATTTGAATATTCTCTTGACTTCATGGAGATGACTGATGAGTTTATTTAGGATTTTCTTTAAATCATCCAACAATCCCAAATGCATGCATAATATCCGACCTTGTGCCTATAAGGTAGAGAAAGCTCCCGATCATAGATCTATATTCTGGTTGGTTCAATGAGGGAGAATCATCATGTGAACTAAGATTACATCCTGTTACAATTGGCGTTCATACAGTCTTGCAGTTTCCCATTCCATATTTCTTCAAAATCTGCTCGAGGTACTTGGCTTGTGAGAGAAATATACCATTCTTTTCTTACTGAACTTGGAGACGAAGAAATTATGTTAGTTCACCAAGTAATGACATTTCAAATTCTTTCTGCATAATTGAAGCAAATCATTGACTCATAGATTCTTCATTGCTTTATTTGATGTCATCTACATAAACAACAACTATCAAAAGTTTTTCTTTACCCATCTTTATATAAATATTGTTATCTGCAGATCCCTTTGTGAAGCCTTGTTGTTGAAGATACATGTCAAGATGATAATACCATGCACGTGGAGGTTGTTTTAGCCCATATAGTTCCTTCTTAAGTTTGAAAACAAGATTTTTATCATTGCATAGAATGAACCCTTCAGGTTGTTCAATATAATATTCTTCTTCTAGGTCCCCATTTAGAAATGAATATTTAACATCCATTTGCTATACTTTAAAGTTATGAAAGATTGAAAATGCAAAGAAAATTCTTATGGCTTCAAGTATGACTACAAGTGAAATTGTTTCTTCAAAGTTTGTTCCTTCTTGTTGAGCATAGCCTTTGCTTACAGGTATTTCTTTGTTTCTAATTACCTCTCCATTTTCATTTAGTTTGTTTTTGAATACCCATTTTATCCCAATAATTTTTTGATCATGAGTTCCTGATATTAATGGCCATGTATGATTCTTTTCTATTTGGTCAAGTTCTTCATCCATTGACTTAACCCAATATTCATCTTTGCTTGCTTGATTTACATTTTGCGGTTTAATTGTGGATAGTAAGGCTAGATAACTGGAAGTTCCAACAAGTGTTCTTCTAGTTTGTACTCCAACTTCCTTTTCACCTAGTATTTGAGATTATGGATGATTTTTCTTAACATACCTTGAAGGAGTCTTTTTTGATGCTTATGACTATCAATTCCTTCTTCTGATGCATCACTAATTTCCTATTCTATAACATTTTGATTTGTTGTAGGAACAAGTTCGTCATTTGCTGGTGCTTCATTTTTAATACCTATGGAGGCTTCATCAATCACAACATCAGTGCATTCAACAATATTTTGAAGTCGTTTATTGTAGCATTTATATCCTTTGCTTCTAGAGGAGTATCCAAGGAATATTCCTTCATCTGCTCTAGATTCAAACTTTCCAAGATTATCATCATTATTCTTTATGTAACGTTTGCTTCCAAAAACTTTAAAATATTTGATAGTTGGAGGCTTACCAAACCATAATTCATGAGGGGTTTTCTAACTATTTACCCGAATATTAGCTTTATTGAGGATATTCACGTCTATATGTGATGCTTCCCCTTAGAAGGTATGAGGTGCTTCAAACTCATCAGGCATGGCATGTGCCATTTGTTGGATTGTTCTATTCATTCTTTCTACCACTCCGTTTTGTTTAGTTTTGGATATAGAAAATTTCCTCTTGATTCCATTATGCTCATAAAAGTTGAAAAAGTCATCTGATATAAACTCTCCTCCTCTATCAGATCTAAGACATTTAATTTTAAAATATAACTCATTCTCTACTATAGATTTGAAGACTTTAACTTTATCAAATGATTCATCTTTATGTTTCAATAAGCCAATCCAACACATTATAGTAAAATCATCAATGAATGATATGAAGTGGTGTTCACCTCGAGGATAATTATTTCTCATAGGACCACACAAATCAATATGAATAAGTTCAAGTGTCTTCCTTGAAGTACCTTCTTTGGCATTAAACTACAGCCTAGTTTGCTTATCAAATTGACATGATTTGCATATGGTACTTTCTGGTAGAGAGATGTTACGAAAGTCACAGACTACTCCCATTCTGCTTGACTTGTGTAATTGAGTGAAGCTTATATGTCCCAATATTTTGTGCCAAAGTCGACTTTTGTCCGATTTTCTCAAGTAACAATGTTGTAGACCACCTTCCGAGACATAGACATTACCTAGAGTTCTTGTTCCCTTTATTATGGTCTTGCCTGTATCAAGATTTCGTAATACAAAATTATTTGATCTGAAAACAACATCATCACCTTGGTCACACATTTGACTAACACTCTAAAAGTTATGTTTTAATCCATCAACAAACAAAACATTTCCAATTTTAACCTTATCCTTTAGCAAAACAATTCCTTTCCCTTTTATGGTAGCATATGAATCATTTCCAAGGGTTACATTCTTTTCTTTCTTTATTTCATTAAAGGACATAAAATTATATTTATCACCTGTCATATGTTTTGAGCACCTACTATCAATGTGCCACAAAGTTAAACCACAACTTTTAGATTCTACGATTTTATTTTTCCATACCTTGGATGTTGTTGCCTTTTGTTCATTCTAAAGAGTTAGTCTAATTTTGCTTCTGCATTTAGTCTCTCTATGCCAAAAGTTATTATAAAATTTCATCTTGAAGAGGTGAGAAGGTATTGTATGAGTATTTATTTAACCCAATCTCATTCTTTTATTTTCTTACTTCTCTAGTCATGGTAGTTTTATAAGCGACACACTGAGCAACCTTATGACCAAAATTGTGACAAGTGAAGTGTTGACCATTGAAGTAGAAGTTCTTGGGAGTATAGTACCTTTTTGTGTAGTTTTTCTTTTGATTGTTGTAAGGATGATTTACCTGAGAGACATTTGATCCCTTATTCCTTTGCTGAGAGTTGGAATTTTGTTGACTGCTTCCCTTTACTACATTGTGATAGCTTCCTATACCTGTTTCAGAAGATTTTACAGTCTTTTATGATTCCCCATTGTATCCAAGACCTGTTTTATTATAGGAGAACATTGTCCTTTGATGATTTCTTCTAGGGTCTCAGATGCTTTAGAAAATCTAATGTTTAGACCTTTTTTTTCTCAATTTCCTTTCTTAGACTTACTATTTCTAGTTCTAAATTCTCATTATGCCTCTCCCTTTCTAGGATTTGTTTCTTCAGTGTTTCTTATGATAATTTACCTTCTTCTAGAAGAATTTTAAGCTGAGATATTTCTTCAATGAGATTATGTTTTTCTTATAAGGGATTCATAAAGATATCATCAGACTCATTAATACATTTATCTGTAAATGCCATAAGTAATTGACATTCTTGATCAGACTCACTTTCTTTATCATTTAAAGGACCATCACTATCTTCTTGTGTATAGAAACGTGTCTTGTTTTCAAATCTTCCTTTAACATTCATTTTTGTAGAGTTCTTCCCTTTCTCATTGTTTTATTTATAAGGGAATTTAGCAGCATAATGACCAACTCTTCCACAAGAAAAAAATTTGAAGGGAAGCTTACCTCTAAATCTGCCAATTCCTACTACGAGTTTCTTTACGAAGTTCACCTATTCTTTATCAAATACATATCCTGATTCCTTGAGATCCTCATTTTCCTTTCCTTTATAAGTTGCTTGGAATGTTGCCTCTTTGATGCCCGATGAACCCCGTTTTCTCATTTCATAGGCTGTGAAGATCACATGAAGTTGTTCAATAGTAAGATTCTTTAAATCCTACATTTCTTCAATGACAGAGACTTTTGAATCAAATTTTGGAGTTAGATATCTTAGGATTTTCTCCACAAGCACTGATTCTTTTACTTCATCTCCTATATTTCTCATTGAATAAATGATCTCATCCATCCTAAGAAATAAACTTACAATACTTTCATCACTCTGCATTCTGAGGGTTTCATATTGAATTCTAAATGTTTGAAGTTTAGCACTCTTTACCTTAGTGTCACTTTCATAACTTTGTATGATCTTGTCCCATATATTCTTTTCGGTATTCAACTGCATGACATTTACAAATTCTGTTTTTCCAAGCTTCCCAATAGAGTGTTGAAAACCTTTGCATTGGTCTCATATTTTTTTTTTTTGCTTCATCTATGGGAATGGAGGATGGATACTGATAACCTCCATCAATGATTCCCCAAACATCACCTCCAAGTGACTGCAGATAAGCTCTTTTTCCAACTTTCTAGAAAACCAAGTTGGATCCATTAAGAAATGGCGGTATGATAGATGCTACTCCCTCTTGATTGCTCATCTTGATGAATATTAATTCAAGCGATCAAGATTCTTATGAAGGACCTGCTTTGAAACCAATTGTTAGGAAAAATACTAGGGGGTGAATCAATATTTTAAAACTTACTTCAACTTTACTTTTCTTATTCCAATTTCCATACGTAACTATTATTCAGTGAAACTGTGTATGTACGCGACTATGATGAAAACAAATTGTGTATATCTTGTCAACTAGCTTTACATATGATTCATCATCTGTTAAACTTTAAACATTACATCATTACTTCATTAAACAAGTATTAAGCAGAAACTATGAGCAGTAAAGAGTAGATAGATCATCAACACATAAGAAACACATGAACACACATGAACATCATATTTTTGGTGGAAACCCAATGTGGGAGAAAACCACCTACTTTCATTTCCCCCCATTACCACCAATCCCTCCACCTATTGCAATCACAATCACATTTCCCATGTGTCAAGTGAACTCCACTGAGCCTCTTCGTATTACGATTGCGGCCAGGACCCACTCCCAGAGGAAAAATGGATAAAAAATTAGTCTATAAAATGTCACATCTGATCTATTCAATACCCCATATAATCCATAGCCCCCTCTTAACGCAGTTACGATAAAGTCCTCTCCATCGATTGTGATAAAATCAATGGATGTGATATTTTATAAGTTGTGCTTGATAAAGTTTCGGGTCCATCTCGTTGGGAAAACATTATGGAACATGGTAAAGGTCCCTCTCCTTGTTGTTATTGCGATAATATGATGGCCCGTATAAACAGTTAATAATCATTCTGTTACCCTTCCCCAGATGGTAAAAATTAGTTTATTCTTTATGATCCCGGTCATGATTTCTCTTTGTTTTCCATATAGTTTACCATATTTTCCCAACTGAATGATTCTGACCTCCATTCACAAAGCACCAAATCATCCATTCCGCCTCCACTCAAAGGAAAACAAGGATATTTTTTTACACATTTCCATTCACCTATGTTCAAATAGAATGCAGAAAAACAAGGACAACAATAGAGTTGGTCAGCTAGCATGACTAACAACAATGTCTATTCAAGGCCTCAGTTACTACTAGAATGCCCAAAACAACACCAAAACTCAGTTGACTCATATTATTAGCAATATTGATCTATTTTTATAAATTTTTAACAAATCTTGAATTCAGTTTCAAGATATTTATTTGGTAAATAATTATATAAATACTTCAGATTTTGAAGTATTGTGGGTTGTATGTTTGTGAATCGTAGCTTGGAGCTAGTGTACATTTTGTAGTAACATAACAAGAAGTTGCAATTATTATATTGGGATTCTTGTGGTATGTTTATGTGATAGTGTTTTCTCTGATGTTTCCTTTTCTTACCATCTCTATGCTTTCTTGTGATAATCTCATGAGTTTTAAACAAAATTCATAAGTTATATGCTCTGTTTTGATGAGATCTTCATGCAAGTGTTCTTTCTTCTTGATGAATGAATTTATGGTTACATGCTCATTCTCACCCTTTACCTTTTCATCTCTGCACCACTCTGAAAACCTATTTCTATCACTGATCATGCCTGTCTTGCCCCATTATATCTTTGCAATTAGTCATTAGAAACCTTAGCCTAGTCCTAGATCTATGAGCCTCATCCAACAAACCATAAAATTGAACACCATTGAGCTTAATATCTAGCCTAACATCTAAATTCCCTCTCCAGTCACTTCATTGGTTGTGAGATCCTTGAGAGAGCCCTCTCTGATTTAGTAGGAATAACTGCCAAGTCTAAAGATTGGTTTTTGGTTACCTCCTTGGTTTCCTTTATCAGCCTTGGGACATTGAGGAGTGATGACATTTTTGGCGACCATATTGGGGACGAAGTGTCAAATATTACCCAGAAAAAGCATCAAATTTTAGACCTGATTTGCTGATGGTGGATAGTGGTCAGACACAGGAAGGTTGAAATCATTCACCTGGCAACTCCAACCTTATTCAAAGACTCCACTGGCATCAAGATCCAGAAATCAGCTTTTTATTGGTGATTCCACTAGTAGAAGTATCAATAGCCTAAAGAATGATTTATTTCATCTATCTTTCTCAATATTGATTCAATTGCTAGAAGGAATGCTCCTATGAATCATGCTCACATTCATGGTTTTCCAAATTGAATTCCTTGCATATATTGGTAAACTAATCTGCCCAAATTCATAGATGGAAATGAGGATGAGACTGTTATGCATATAATAAAATTTCATTGGAACATAAGCTTGGGATTAGTTTTCATGAGGATTGTTTGATGAAAATGTTTATGGCTACCCTGGAAGGGAAAGCAAGATTATGGTATGAAGGGTTAAAGCCAGATAGTTTATTCTCTCATAAATATTTCCACACAACATTCTTTGAGTTTTATGGAAAATATCATGATTCATTTTTATTATTCGACGATTGTTGTGAATCCTATGAAGATTTCATACAATACCTTGAAGAGGCTTTTGGTGATGAAGATTGTATGGATTATGAGATCATAGAGGCCCTTTATGAATTTTCTTCCCAACATAAAATAAAAGAGATTAGATGTGTTTATACAAAGTATCATTCACACCACACATCAACTCCTTCTTTACTTGAAGATGAAACATATTTTCATCCTAACAGTCAGGAGGAAATTGGCCCGAGTGAGAATTCTGAAATTGCATGCACATGAAACCTAAGTAATGAACCATCTTATGGTAATGATCATCTACTTTTGCAAGGAAATAATGAACACATATTTGTTTTCCTTGATTCTTGTGATAGTCAAATTGATATTCTTCCCGTTGAATCATATGAGGAATCAAATATACTTGAAGTGGTTGCTACATTTAAAGTTTTCCATGAGCACCCAAAACCTTGTCTCTTAGATGAGAGGTATGAAGACAGTCATTCAATTGTTTTTTTAGATTGTCCTTTTTCTGGGTTTTTATTTCAAGATCATGTTTGTGAAGACCAAGATGAGGTTTCTAATGAAATGCATGAAAAAGAATCTCCAGACATTCACCACTCATATGTCTCCCCATCTCATCCATTTTCTAAATCACTATTTCAAGGGAAGATTCGTGCAAATCATAATTTTGAATTGATATGTGCGGAGGTTTCAGATGGTGTAGTTATGGTAGAAAATAGTAATCAAACATTACAATCAGAGTATGAAGAAGAGAGCATCAATAAAGAAGAGGTTGTTTTAGAGCCTCTTGCCAATGAAAATCTTCCTCTAGGTTCAAAATATGAAGAGTCTGTTGAAGAAGCGAAGCTTATTGAAGACCCTTTTGCCAATTTTTTGCAGCCATCAGGGAAGATGAGTTTTCTTGTATTTATGGATCATCAGCACATATTCAGTGGACACTTTGAGTTTCCTATCTTTTGTTTTTTCTGCTTGCTCAAGGAAAGTGTGAGAAGGATTCAAGTAAGTAGCCATTTGTTGGATCGGTTGCATTGGAGGGATTATTTCACATGATTGTATATATATCTTTAGCAGGTGGTGGTTATCATCAGGACTTGAAGCTCGAGGTGAAGGCCCTAAGATACCGATGGTCTGCTACCATGTGTAAGTAATGTCAGTTTTTGAGTTAAGTTAAGTCAGTTTTAGTTTGTGCTATGTTTTGTCATCTAGTCGTTTTAGTGTCATGTTTTGAGGTTTTTTAATTTTTTGACTCCATCTCGTAATGGATGAGGCTACTTGGTCTACGGTGTTCTTGACACCTCCTAAAGGAGTTTCCATCCCCAGTTGGAGCCAATGTTATTATTTGTCAGTCCTACCAGTCACCGGTGATCAAATGTACTCTTTCAAAATTTTTTGTTAAGGCCCCAAGTCAAATTTTTATAGTTGCAATAAGTTTTCAAATAAAAGTTTGGTCATTGGTTAGTATGTTTAGGTATGTTACTACTCCCTTCATTTCATGGTCAAAATTCCATCTTGGTCATGCCATCACTCCTTGTGATAAGTCATCAATAAAATGTCTTGATCAACATCTCAATCATCATCTCATAGTAAGTCATATTGCAAGGTTCAAAGTCCAAATCATCAGTTCATAGATCCATTAGGTGTCATTATTAAGGTCAAGTCATCAAAATGGTCAAAAGAGTCGTGACATCACCTAGGTCATCATCTTGGGTGTAGTAATTAGGGAAAGCAATGCTCAAGGAGATTTCAACTTGTTTCAACATCCTCATTCATATTTCATATACCTCCCTCAACCGTCCCTCATAAATCCTCTCATTGCATCAAAAATCCCTTTTTCCTTTGGAAAATCCTTAAATCCTAGCCAAAACCCATTTTTCCCTTGAAACAAACTCATTTTTAACTCTAGCCTTATCCCAAAATTCCTTTGCATATCCCACTAGCCCCATTACCATTCTTTGGTAATAGTCCAACTCTAGCTGTGTTTCCATTTGTTTTATATATATCAAAATCCATTGTCGAAGTCCCTTTTTAATATATCACATCACATATATATAAAGTCCCAAGAATCAAAACCTCCATTATTTCCCATGGGACCGGGACCCACAGGCCATGTGTTATCATAAATCGAAATAAGAATCAACCCTTTTCCCGACCATATTGCCCCTTTGCATTGCGATTGCACAATCAAAATTCACAAAGTTATACAAGAATCACATTGTCTCCCCTTCCCTTTTGCAATTGTGATATCGCATATCATAACTCCTACCTCCATTCCCCCCATTACCACTGGTCTCTTCACCTATTGTGATCACAATCACATTTCCCATGTGTCAAGTGAACTCCGTTGAGCCTCTTCATATTATGATTGCGACCGGGACCCTCTCCTGGACACGAAGTGAATAAAAACAAAGTCTATAAAATGTTGTGTCCACCTAGTTCAATGCCCCATATAATCCACAGTCCTCTCCCGATGCGATTACGATAAATTCCTCCTTGCTAATTGCGATAAATTCAGTCGATGCGATATTTTATAAGTTGTGCTTGATAAAGTTTCGGGTCCAGCTCGTTGGAAAAGCACTATGGAACATGGTAAAGGTCCCTCTCCCTATTACGATTGTGATAATACGGTGGCCCAGACCAACAATTAATAATCCTCCCATTACCCTTCCCCGGATGGTCAAAATTAGTTCATTCTTTATGCTTCCGGTCGTGATTTCTCACTGTTTTTCACATAATTTCCCATATTTTCCAAATTGAATGATCATGGCCTCCATTCATAGAGAACCAAATCATCCAATCTGCCTCCTCGTAGAGGACAACAAGGATATTTTCGATGCATTCCCATTTCACCTCTTCTTAAACAAAATGCAAAAAAACAGGGACAACATCGCATTTGATCAGCGAGCAGGACTAACAACAATGTCTATTCAAGGCCTTAGTTACTACCAGAATGCCCAAAACAACACCAGAAGTCAACCGACTGATATTATTAACATTATTGATCTATTTTTATAATTTTTGTAGCAAATATTGAATTTTGTTTCAAGATATTTATTTTGTAAATAATTGTATAAATAATTCAGATTTCGAAGTATTGTGGGTTGGATGTTTGTGAATCATAGCTTGGAGCTAGTGTACATTTTGCAGTAATATAACAGGCAGTTGTAGTTAGTACATTGGGATTCTTGTGGTATGTTTTTGTGACAATGTTTTCTCTGATGTTTCCTTTTCTTACCATCTCTATGCTTTCTTGTGACCATCTCATGAGTTTTAAACATAATGCATAAGTTATATTCTTTGTTTTGATGAGATCTTCATGTAAGTGTTTGTTCCTCTTGATGAATTAATTCATGGTTTGGTAGGGCTTGCTACCAAGTCTAAAGATTGGTTTTTGGTTACCTCCTTGGCTTCCTTTCTTAGCCTTGGGACACTGAGGAGTGCTAACAGTTTCTATTTTCTTTTATTAAAATTGATCTTCTTACAATATTGTACTAGTGCAGAATTTAACTAGTACACAGGCTCCTAACCGCAGAAGGCTACAAACTTCTCTCATTTTCCAGCTCCTACTGGAAGTGAGTTACAATCCCCTTTCTAAAGAATGCTATTCTCAAATATTTATGGATCACTTTTCAGAATGTTTCAAACTTGACCCACTTTCAACTATTATGAAATCAATTATCCAAATATTGAACCACTTGAATCATCAAATCAACTGATGTAACCAATTCAACTAGATCAAACTAGATCAGAACAGATCATGCCAATGCATATCCACTCATCAATATACCAAGCCAAACATTATTATATTACTCACCACAAAAATCAATTGTTTCCGCTGAAAACCCTGATCAAGAATATATTATATTGTATATGCTATTGTTCTTAATCGTAACTGCATATGTATGCACTTATCCTGAACAATACCCGTGTATAGATATAAAAAATAATGATACGTGAATATGAATCATTATCACATTGAAACAATCATTGTATTACATACTAAACCCATCACAAATCACAAATCATTATACAAAAACATCATCACTTAGCTAAGATTTAATTTCACAATCAATTGAACCCAACTAGTACTATCAAACACAGATCATTATGAGAGAGACATCATTGTCAAACAACAACATACATAATTAAATTGATTAACCATCATTAACATTCATGCTTCAAAAACCTATCAACTGTACACAAATCTTATAAAGAACACCCATGTATATACGTGCTTTTAATACTTGACATTTACATATAGATTTTGAAATTTTTCATACTGTATATGCGACCACCTTGAATTAGATTTGTAGATGTACACGACCTCTTTGAAGAACACCTGTGTACATATCTACAATTACTGAATGATAGGACCCTATAATACTAGTGATTACCCCATTACTATTGTAGTTGTATCCCTTATTAATATTGTTGTGCCCCTATTGTCCCCATATTTTTATTACTGTGCCCCATAGGATCCCTCTATTGTTATTTTTGTGGCTTTATGTTATTATTATTAGGTCGGCTAGGTTATAAAAAAACCTATATATAGAAAGGAGGTTTTTTCATTTGAATCATCCAAGAATTGTTCACTTATGTAATGTAAAGGAGGTTGTCCCCTCGAAGAGGCTGAATTCTAAGGCATTGATCTATATTTTCTATCTTTTTGTGAGCTGGTTTCATAACATTTGGCATCAGAGCTTTGGATTCTAGGGTTTTGCTGCTCCAAATAGGTCAACGTGGAATTTTCACTATAACTTTTTTTTTCTGCAACGTTTCAGAAGCTAAAGAAAACCCATCTGAGAAGAAATCGTGCTGAATCTCGGGTCCAAATTTCAGAGCTTTTCGCGCTATATTTATGGAGATATGATCTGAGGAAGTTGGTATTTTTGCAGACTCCTGAATTACATTCCAAACATGTGACCTAGGGAAAATCGTCATAACTTTCTTTCTAAGCATTGGATTAAAATTTCGTAAGAAGGTATAGAGAGAGGACGGACTGTAGTTTCTTGTATATATTTTAAAGAGCAAAAAGTCAAAACAGTGACTCGTGGCACGCTGTACAAGTTCGCTCTACTGAACTAGTCTATAATCAGGTCACTGTGGGAGATTGTGCATAACTCTTTCTTGGAGAATCCAATTTCGATCAGACTAGCGGTATTGGAAAGAGGAAGTATAGGGCTACTACAAATCATAATTTTAGAACTGGATGATCTGAAATTATAGAGATACATCAGATTCAATATCACGCTCCTACAAAGTGAAAAAAGGTGTGTAGTTTTTTAAAAAATTTTGCATAAGCTTGGTTTGAAAAATTAGTTTGAAGGAATTGAAAGGGCATAGTAAAGCATTATTATCAATAATTGATGCCCCGAGGAAAGAAAATTCAAACACCTAGTAGGCAACCTGAAAGCTCTAGCATGACTCATGAAGAAGAGGAAGAAATGCAACATGATATATCAAAATTACAAGACCAAGTGCAGCAAGTGTCACTTGCACAAAAAGCAACATAATCTAAGATGGATGGTTTAAGGAAAGATGTAGAAGCTAAGATGGATGGTTTAAAGAAAGGTGTAGAAGCTAAGATGGATTGTTTAAAGAAAGGTGTAGAAGCTAAGATGGATGGCATCGAAGCTAAGATGAATGGCATGGACGCTAAAATTGATGTCATGGATGATAAGATGGAAGAATTGAAGATAAATATGAATAAGTTGCTACAAGAAATGGTCACTAATGGTGAAAGGGTAATAAAGGAAACTCATGGTGAGAACAAAAGAAATGTTAATCATGATTCCATAGACTCTAATGTTGGATCAAAGACCCACCATATTCCAAAAATCAATATGAGGAAGTTTGATGGCAAGGATCCTGCAACATCGATATTACAGATGGAGCAATTTTTCAATCTCAATAATGTGCAAAACGGATCGAAGACCCACCATATTCCAAAAATCGATATGAGGAAGTTTGATGTAAAATATCCCGCAACATGGATATTACCGATCGAGTAATTTTTCAATCTCAATAATAGGCAAAACACACAAAAGGTACGTATTGCAACTTTATATTTGGAACCAAATCAGTTTGTATGGTATCAATGGCTTTGCTCTCGTAAATAAATTATCACTTGGACAATTTTTATGGAAGAATTGACAATACATTATGAGGATACAAAAAACAACACTTTTTTTAGCCAATTGATAAGTCTCAAACAAAAGGGTTCAATAATGGAGCACATTGAGGAGTTCCAAAAATTGAACATAAGGGTAAAAGATATTCCAGAGGAGCATAGGATTGATGTGTTCATAGGGTCTTTAAAGGATAATATCCCACATGATGTTCACCTTTGGGAACCTGATTCATTAGAGAAGGCATTCAGGTTAGCAAGAAAAATGGAAAGCAAAATTATGGCAACTAGGAAGCATACCAGTCACAGCTATAAAGATGGAAGTGTTGTTAACCCTAGCCTTCCACAACCTATATGGTTGAAACCACAACAATTGGAAGAGACAAGAGCAAAAGGACTTTGTTACAGTTGTGATAGAAAATACACTAAAGGTCATAAGTGTGCTGAGAAGAAATTATTCTACATAGATTGTGAAGAGGAAGAAGAAAAGGAGCAAGAAGGGTCAAAAGAAGAGGATATACTCCAAGAACAAAGCCTAAATAAAGAAGAAATGAATCCGACCATATCTTGTAATGCATTGGTGGGAATTACCACTCCTCAAACCATCAAGATAGAAGGACAAATCAAGAAGAAAAAGGTAATAGTGTTGATTGATTTAGGAAGTAACCACAATTTTATTCATTGTAAGGTAGCAAAAGAATTGAATTAATTCTTATATCCAGCACCAGAGTGTCAAGTGATGGTTGCAAATGGAGGAACGATAAATTACTATGGAATGTGCCATAATATCAAGCTATCCATGGGAGAATATATATTGACTAGCTCAATCCTTTCCATTCCAATGGGAGGTGGTGATGTTGTACTAGGAGTCCAATGGCTACAATCCTTGGGTACAATAGCTTTCAATTTTCAAGAACTTTTCATGAAATTTTCTGTGGAAGCAAAGGAAGTTCGATTAAGGGGTATTGCAGGGAAACTGGGAAGGATAATCAGCTCTAACGGTATGACAAAGCTTCTAAAAAGGAACAAAGAGGTGTAATTGCACAATTATGTTTGCTAGATGTTTCCACGTCGGAATCATCTATTTCTCCAGATCTCCAAAAAGTCTTGGAAAATCATTCCAAGGTATTTGAGACTCCCAAAGGTCTCCCACATATTCGTGATCATGATCATGCTATTCATCTAATTCCAGGAAGTGTTCCTCCAAACATCAGGCCGTACAGATATCCCTATGCCCAAAATAGTGAAATTGAATGTATGGTTGCTGAAATTCTAGAGGCTGGTATAATTCAACCTAGTCAAAGTTCTTTCTTTGCTCTAGTAGTGTTGGTGTGCAAGAAGGATGGATCATGGCGCATGTGTCCAGATTATAGGGAGCTCAACAAGCTCACTATTAAAGATGAATTTCCCATTGCTATCATTGATGAATTACTGGATGAATTGCATGGATCAATTTACTTCACAAAGTTGGATCTTCGTTCAAGATATCATCAAATCAGAATGAATATTGAACGCAATCCAAAAATAACATTTAGAACTCATGAGGGTCATTATGAATTTTTGGTCATGCCTTTTGGCCGTACCAATGCACCTTCTACATTTCAAGGTTTGATGAATTCCATTTTCAAACCCTTCCATAGAAAATGTGTGTTAGTATTTTTTGATGATATACTACTACAGCAAGTCTTGGAATGATCATGTTGAACATGTTGATAGGATGCTACAACTATTGGAGGAAAAACAATTATATGCAAAAAGATCCAAATGTTTCTTTGGAGTACAAGAGATGGAATATCTGGGTCATATTGTATCTCATGAAGGAGTCAAGGTAGACCCTAGAAAAATTAAAGCCATTAAGGAATGGAGAATCCCCACATCCATAAAGCATCTATGAGGATTTCTCGGGTTGATAGGGTATTATTGCAAGTTTGTTAAGAATTATGGGAGAATAGGAGCACCTCTAACAACACTATTGAAGAAAGATGCATTTTCGTGGACTCCAGAAGCAACAAAGGCCTTCGAACATCTTAAAGAGGCAATGTGCCAAGCACCTATCTTAGCTACATCGGACTTCACAAAAACCTTTATTGTGGAATGTGATGCTTCAAGAAATGGAATTGGTGTTGTTTTAATGCAAAATGAAAGACCCATTCCTTTTGAAAGTTGTCTAATCAAGGGAAAGTTTTTACACAAAGCTATTTATGAGAAGGAAATGTTGGCAATTCTCCATGCACTTAAGGAATGGTGACCCTACCTAATGGGAAGACACTTCAAGGTAAACACAGATCATGATAGCCTTAAATACTTTTTAGAACAAATATTATCCTCTGAAGAGCAACAAAAGTGGGTCACAAAGATGTTGGGTTATGAATTTGAAATCGTCTACAAAAAAGGGAAGCAAAATGTGGTGGCAGATGCACTCTCAAGAAAGGATGAGGATGTGGAAGCATTGTTGTGTGCCATCTCTATTATCCAACCAGATTGGATAAATGAAGTAAGGGAGGAATGGAAGAATGACGAAGAAGTGTGGGCGCTTATTCGAAATTTACAACAAGATTCCAGTACGTAAGATACATTTAGCTGGCAAAATGATTCGTTATGGTACAAAGATCGCTTATACCTCTGCAAGAATTCCCAGCTAAAACAAAAGATTCTTATGGAATTGCACACTTCTCCCTTAGGAGGGCACTCAGGATTTTTAAAAACTTACCACAGGGTTAAGGAGGAATTTTTTCGGGAGGGCCTTAAATCAGATATTCAAAAGTTTGTGGCGGAACGTTTGGTTTTCCAGCAAAATAAAGTTGAAACAATTAAGACACCGGGTCTATTACAACCTTTATCCATTCCAAGCCAACGTTGGGAGGAGGTTTCAATGGATTTTATCATAGGTTTACCCAAGTCTGAGGGAAAGAGTGTCATC
>APFE031182007.1:56801-100038 GCA_000404065.3 Pinus taeda
GTTAGGTCCCTATAATACTAGTGATTACCCCATTTCTATTGTAGTTATATCCCTTATTAATATTGTTGTGCCCCTATTGTCCCCATATTGTTATTACTATGCCCCATAGAATCCCTCTATTGTTATTTTTGTGCCTTTATATTATTATTGTTAGGTCAGCTGGATTATATTGTGACTCCTTAGACTCTATATATAGAAAGGAGGTTTTGTCATTTGAATCATCAAATAATCATTCATTTGTGTAATGTAAAGGAGGTTTCCCCCAAGAGGCTGAATTTTAAGGCGTTGATCTATCTTTTCTTGAGTTGGTTTCATAACACTCCCTATGCTAACCCCATACTTGAACACAATCTCTACAACCAAACTACTTCTTTGCTTGCATGAGTGGCTGCCATGTATTCTGCCTCTATAGTTGATAGTGCCACTACAGATTGTTTCTTACTCATCCAACTGACTGCACCTCCAAATAGGTTAAACACATACCCACTTGTAGATATTCTTTGATCCAGATCTCCAGCCTATTCTATATCAAAAAAGCTATGAATATCCAACACTATGTCCAATCTTTGTCTTCCTTGGTAGCACAAACCATAATCACTAGTGCCACACAAATACCTGAAAAGCCGCTTCACTGTTGTCCAGTGCTCCTTCCCTGGTTTTGACATAAACCTACTCAATACTCCCACTACCTGTGCAATGTATGGTCTAGTATAGACCATTGCATACATCAAGCTACCGACTACACTTGCATATGGAACACGGGACATGTCCTCTTCCTCTTCTTGTGTCTTGTGACATTGTTCAGCAGATAACCTCACACCTACAGGAATAGGAACCTTCACCAGTTTACTATCCTACATATTGAACCTCTGCAGTATTGTCTCGACATACTTCCTCTGGCTTAACCAGAGCTTCCTCATTGCCAGATCTCTTTTAATTTCCATGCCCAAAATATAGTTTGCAACAGCAAGATCTTTCATGTCGAATTTGGAGGACAATTGGGTCTTCAAATCTTTGATAATTTCTTTGTCATTTCCAACTAGAAACATAGCATCCGCATACAAGACCAGATAAATAACATGGTCACCAATTAATTTAAAATACACATAGTGATCTACTTTGCTTCTAGTGAAGCCAAGTCCCCGTATAAATCTATCAAATTTCTGATACTACATCCTTTGTGACTGTTTTAACCCATATAGAGACTTCTTTAACTTGCATACTAGTTCTTTCTTACACTTCACTACAAAGCCTTCAGGTTTCTTCATGTAGATTTCCTCTTCCAAATCCCTGTGAAGAAATGCTGTCTTCACATCCATCTGTTCTACCTCAAAATCAGAAAAAGCAGCAGAGAACCAGATAAAAGTAATCTAATAGAATATACCTTAGGCAACAGGAGAAAAAATATCACCAAAATCAATTCCCGACACCTGGGAATAACCTTTTGCTACCAACCGAGCATTGTATTTCTCCACCTTCCCTTCTGCATTTGTCTTCTTCTTGAACACCCATTGCTGCCAATGGGTTTCCTTCCAGCCGGCAACTCCACCAGATCCCAAGCCTCATTTTTGTGCAAAGATGCCATTTCATCAACCATGGCCTCTTTCCAGAGTTTTCCATCCTCTGAATCCACTGCTTCCTTCACAGTTCTGGGATCATCATCAGTAACAAATAAAGAAAAATTTGAACAAAAAGCAGATGGACTATACCTTTCTGGCTGCCTTCTTTCTCGAACTGATCTTCTCACACTCAGAGTTTGAGGTTCTTCATCTTCTGATTCTTCCTTTGTTGTAGACTCTGATTCTTCCTCCTTTAGCTCAAACTCTATCTTCTCAGGTTCCTTTGGTTGAACTTCATGTTTAATAACATCTTTCACCTCTCTAAACACCACATCTCGAATGTACACAACTTTCCTTGTTACTAGGTTCAAAATCTTATAACCCTTTAAACCATCCTTATACCCAATAAAGATGCACTTTTCAGATTTACTATCCAACTTGGTTCAATTCACCTTTGGAACATCTGCATATGCATCACATCCAAATACCCTCAGATGTGAAAGAGAGGGTTTCTTACCAGTCCATACCTCTTGTGGAGTTTTATCCTCCAATGCTAGCAAAGGTGATTTGTTGACCAGGTAACATGCTATCTCCACCGCCTCTGCCTAGAATTCCTGTCCTAACCCGACACCACTGAGCATGCTTCTTGCCCTTTCCATCAATGTCTTGTTCATTCTTTCTGCAACTCCATTTTTCTGAGGTGTATATGGAGTAGCCTTCTACCGTGCTATACCACACTTCTTACAAAATTCTTCAAATTCCTTACTGCAAAAATCTCCACTGTTATCTGTCCTCAGCATATTTATCTTCTTCTTTGTTTGGCTTTCCACCAGAGCATTGAATTCTTTAAACTTGTCAAAGACTTCAGATTTCTTCTTAAGGAAATATATCTGTGTATTCCTTGAGAACTCATCTATAAATGATACATAGTACACAGACTTACCCAGTGATGGAACCTTCACGGGTCCAAACACATCATTGTGCACAAGCTCTAATATTTGTTTCACCTTCTTACCACCAGAGGGGAAACTCACCTGATTCTGCTTCCCATATACACAATTTTCACAGAAATAAAAATTCAGAGAGATATTACTCATACCTTCTACCGTACCTTTACCATGAAGTATTCGAAGGCCCTTCTCTCCAATATGTCCAAGCCTTTGATGCCACAACATGGTCTTCTCTCTAGAGACCACTAGATTTTCTACACTACTTTTAGGAACCACGGAGCTGTTGCACCCATCAACAACAGTGCTACCTTGCAGCTTGTACAGAGTTCTAATTCGAACTCCTCACATCAATACCAGTGCTCCCCAAACCATTTTGCAGGTATCTTTCTCGAACACTGTTTTTACACCTGCTTCATTCAACTTGCTTACAGAAATCAAATTTCTGGCCAATGCAAGAATATACAAAACACCCAGTAGTGTTCTAACCCTTCCACCTTGCAACTTCAACTTTACTTTTCTAGTGACCAATGATTCTAGCCTTCCTATCATCCCCTAAGAAGACATCACCACCATCGTATTTCTCATACTCGCAGAACCACTCTCTATGGGGAGTGAAGTGAAATGATGCATCTGAGTCAATCAACCATGCCTCATGATCTACATGTGTACTTGAAGAAGCCAAGTACACATCCCCACCTTCATATGAGGTGGTTTTCACCTTTGTAGAAGGAGCATAATCAGATCCCTTTCCTTTATCAGGAGCTTTAGATTTATAGTCCCTTTTGTAGTGCCCTTCCTTTTCGCATCTCCAGCACACCACCTTTACAGGTTTTCCTGGAGATTTAGATCTCCCTCTAGTTTTAGATCTCCCACTTGATGACTTGTTTTTGCTTCCGTTCTGGGACCATCCTCGTACAGACAAGGCATCACCATTCTAGCTATCCATATTTTTCCCTATCATCTCCTCCGTAAGCAAGGATGAGACTATTTCATCAAACTGCAAGGTAGTTGCATTGCTACTTATTGCAATAGCCAGATTATCCCATGAATCTGGTAGAGAACAAAACAAACTAATGCACTTATCTTCATCTGAAATTTTAATATCAAAAGATGCTAACTGACTTACCACAGTATTAAATGCATTCAGATGCTTTGTCACCAAGTCTCCATCTTTCATCCTCAGGTTATACAGCTTTTTCCGCATGAACAGTTTATTCACTAGATACTTAGATTGGTACAAAGTCCCTAACTTGTCCCACAAAGCCTTCGTCATAGCTTCCCCTAATACATTCAGCAACACTGAAGCTGAGACACACAATCGTATTGTGCTCTTTGCCTTCCAATCCAACTTCTTCCATTCTTCAATGGACACTCTTGTTGGTTTAGTACCCGGATCTACCACAATGCACTGATCTTTATCCACCAACAAATCCTCCATCTTGAGTTTCCATAACTCAAAACTATGACCATTAAATTTCTCGATCTCTCTCTTTCCACTGCTCGCCATCTTCTTTCACGACCAGAATCGATCTCACAGATCTCCCACCAAACAGGGTCTACCAAAGGCCCGAGCAAAACCCCTTAGCAAAAATGGCGTCCCCTTGAAGCCAAAATAGCTCTGATTCTAAATGTAGGTTTTAACCCCATACAGAAATTACCTGCATACGAATTCTAAAACACAGAAAATAAACAATGCGAGAGCATAACACAAAAAACACATATACACAGAGATTTTCCCCTGGATCCCAAATCCGGGATTACCAGCTTGAATTTTCATTATGTTCCTTTCAATGCTATAATACATATTTATACATGCCAAAGCATCCAATACCATGGACCGAAAAACCATTGCGTCCAAAAACATGTGCAAAAATCATGCATAAAACCATAGGTGGGTCTGCCCATCCTAACATAGGGTCCAAAATCAAAATTTTACACCTCAAACCCCCTGTGACCCCCCCACTACACAATCAGCGTAATGAAGGGGGGGCTTCTCCCCCCTTCTAACCCCCTGATTAACTACATGGGCTAGTCGTGGAAAGAATATAACACAACCCAACAACTTGAACCAAAAACCATTGCTGGCTTTTCATCTTGAAGACTAATAACATCACTTTCAACATCAAACAAGGTGTTCTGTATCCATTTGGAGACTTTATTTTTGTATCCAGGGTTTTTATAAAGTTCTGAAAGTGGTGTAGGGATTTTAACTCTTTCTAACTCCTTTTCAACATTAAATCCAGTAAAGACAATTTTTTCAATTGGAACTGTATTAGTTGACTAATTTAGTGGTCGAATAATAGTTGTTTGAGTTTCAATAGATTTGGTACAAGGTTCAATTGTTGGAGGTTCCTTGGGAGGTCTTCCAGGCCTAGGTCTATGTCTAAGATCATATCTCTTGTTCAACTCTGCAATTAGGAATTCAGAGAAGGCATGTTATTTGGAAGCCTGTGAGGAATCTTGGTCTTCTTGAACCTGCTTTTGTTGAGAGAGAGGAATAATAGTGGTCTGACTAGAAGAGGTATCCATATTTTTAATGTCTTAAGTGATAATCATAGTATTGCCATGAGGTTGTTGATCATCTATCAGTAAAGGAGTTGGAACCTACTGATCATTACTAGGCCTTTGAAGAATTTGTAATGGTGGATTTCTTTTGTATTGACCTTGACTTTGATTTTGAGGTAGAGTGACTGTTTGTTGAACTGTTCTAGGCTGAGTCTCAATATTTGAAATTATATTAGATAGATTTCTAAGAAGTGAAGTTATCTCATCTATTTTAGAATCTACATTTTTAGTCTTAGAGGAAGTAGAGGCCTCTTGACTAGATTTAAGTTTTCTTTGGGCCTTTTCCTCTTTAGCTTTTAAAATGCCTGAGGTAGCCCTATTTGCTTCCACCTCTATAGCATTAGTTTGCATGTCTTCAAGAGTTCTTGAAGTTCTTTATGTTAACATTACAGAAAAATCATCGTCAAAGGATTTTGAGAACCTAGATTTGGTTGCTGCTACAGGGGGTTTACAATCAGGGGGAATCTTATGATAAATTTTGTTGAACCTTTTGATAAAATCAAAGACATGTTCACCAAATTTTATTTTAAGTTCTTCAAACTCAATCAAAAAGTAAAGAGCATCTTTCTTCACTCCCCATTGACTTTTGAATATATTTTTTAGCTCTTCCCAGTTTCTAATGGAATTTGCAATTAACTGCCTAAACCAAGTTCTCACATTTCCCTCAAGAGATTGAACAAACAACCTAATGTAAACATTTTCTTGTTACATGTTCATGTTATATGAAAAGTATATAAATGCTTGAATATGGTCTTTAGCTGAGGGACCAGTTTCTCCATTATACCTAGGAAGGTGCTTTAAATATCTAGGAGAAAAAGCATCAAGGTTTGGAGGTAAAAATAAAGAAGCATATGTTGCTTGTACAATGGGTTGGAATGCCATAGTAGAAGGTGATGTGTGAGGTGTTTGTATAGAAGAAGAAGAAGAAGATGATGATGATGATGGTGATAGAGAGGGTGAATGACTATGTGGAGGTGAAGAAGGAGGGGATAAAGAAGGAGGCAACGTCCTGAAAGATCTTAAAGGAGTCTTAATAACTAACTTGTGGAGTTGAGAATGAATATCCTCTTTTGTTTCAAAGAGTGGATTAGAATATCTAGCAAAGGTCCCTTCAGGTTGTTTAGAAGGAGAGGATTCAGGGCATTCAAAAGTGGAAGGGAATGAATAAGTAGTGGGGGATATGGAATCTGTAGGTTTACACCTCAAACCCCCTGTGACCCCTCGCTACACAATTAGCGCAATGAATGGGGTGCTTCGCCCCCCTTCTAACCCCCCGATTAACTACATGGGCTAGTCGTGGAAAGAATATAACACAACCCAATAGCTAGAACCAAAAACCATTGTTGGTTTTTCATCTTCAAGACTAATAACATCACTTTCAACATCAACCAAGGTGTTCTATATCCATTTGGAGACTTGATTTTTGTATCCAGGGTTTTTAGAAAGTTCTGAAAATGGTGTAGGAATTTTAACTCTTTCTAACTCCTTTTGAATATTAAATGCAGTAAAGACAATTTTTTCAATTGGAACTGTATCAGTTGACTAATTTAATGGTCGAATAATAGTTGTTTGAGTTTCAATAGATTTGGTACAAGGTTCAATTGTTGGAGGTTCCTTGGGAGGTCTTCCAGGCCTATGTCTATGTCTAAGATCATATCTCTTGTTCAACTCTGCAATTAGGAATTCAGAGAAGGCATGTTATTTGGAATCCTGTGAGGAATCTTGGTCTTCTTGAACCTGCTTTTGTTGAGAGAGAGGAATAATAGCGGTCTGACTAGAAGAGGTATCCATATTTTTAATGTCTTAAGTGATAATCATAGTATTGTCATGAGGTTGTTGATCATCTATCAGTAAAGGAGTTGGAACCTACTGATCATTACTAGGCCTTTGAATAATTTGTAAAGGTGGATTTCTTTTGTATTGACCTTGACTTTGATTTTGAGGTAGAGTGACTGTTTTTTGAACTGTTCTAGGCTGAGTCTCAATCTTTGAAATTATATTAGATAGATTTCTAAGAAGTGAAGTTATCTCATCTATTTTAGAATCTTCACTTTTAGTCTTAGAGGAAGTAGAGACTAGATTTAAGTTTTCTTTGGGCCTTTTCCTCTTTAGCTTTTAAAGTGCTTGAGGTAGCCCTATTTGCTTCCACCTCTATAGAATTAGTTTGCATGTCTTCAAGAGTTCTTGAAGTTCTTTATGTTAACATTATAGCAAAATCATCATCAAAGGATTTTGAGAACCTAGATTTGGTTGCTGCTACAGGGGGTTTACAATCAGGGGGAATCTTATGATAAATTTTGTTGAACCTTTGGATAAAATCAAAGACAGGTTCACCAAATTTTATTTTAAGTTCTTCAAACTCAATCAAAAAGTAAAGAGCATCTTTCTTCACTCCCCATTGATTTTTGAATATATTTTTTAGCTCTTCCCAATTTCTAATGGAATTTGCAAGTAACTGCCTAAACCAAGTTCTCACATTTCCCTCAAGAGACTGAATAAACAACCTAATGTAAACATTTTCTTGTTCTATGTTCATGTTATATGAAAAGTCTAGAAATGCTTGAATATGGTCTTCAGCTGAGGGACCAGTTTTTCCATTATACCTAGGAAGGTGCTTTAATTATCCAGGAGGAAAAGCATCAAGATTTGGAGGTAAAAATAAAGCAGCATATGTTTCTTGTACAATGGGTTGGAATGCCATAGTAGAAGGTGATGTGTGAGGTGTTTGTATAGAATAAGAAGAAGATGATGATGATGATGATGATGGCGATAGAGAGGGTGAATGACTATGTGGAGGTGAAGAAGGAGGCGACGTCCTGAAAGATCTTAAAGGAATCTTAATAACTAACTTGTGGAGCTGAGAATGAATATCCTCTTTTGTTTCAAAGAGTGGATTAGAATATATAGCAAAGGTCCCTTCAGGTTTTTTAGAAGGAGAGGATTCAGGGCGTTCAAAAGTGGAAGGGAACAAATAAGTAGTGGGGGATATGAAATCTATAGGTTTATATTAAGGTAAATGAAAACCCAGGTCAGACTCAGATTTAGGTGATCCTGGTGGAAGTAGGGGTTTTGGATGAGATTCAAGAGAATGAATAAGGAAAGATGATTTAAAATCAACTCCCCTATCTAAAAGTTCAGCAACCCTAGGTGATAAATGAATCCAATCTAGATTGGATGGAATGTTACTATAGGGATCAAATTGTAATATATCTTAGGACTGCAAGACTGAAGTGGAAGAAGATGGTTGATGTCTCCTTCTAGAACTGGCCTTTCTCACAAGTCTTTCTGGATCTGACAGAGGACTAACTATGTCACATTCAGAATGGGATCTAGTGTGCTTAAAAGGTGCCAATTTGATACAGTGGAGTCTCTAGATGAATGATTTTAACCTATCTAGATGTTTAGTCACCTTAAAGGAATAGGATTTATATTGTTGACCTAGGAAA
Source organism: Pinus taeda (assembly GCA_000404065.3). Taxonomy (NCBI): domain Eukaryota; kingdom Viridiplantae; phylum Streptophyta; class Pinopsida; order Pinales; family Pinaceae; genus Pinus; species Pinus taeda. Next base: position 65,322 of record APFE031182007.1, read on the forward strand.
ACTAATCGAATTCGAGTCCTCGACAATGGCGCCAAATTGATGTTGTATCTTTGAGATGATAATGGTCAGCTATCATGCCAGGGCATCTAAGATATTTTTTTGGGGGGGTTTGTTTTAATTTTTGGAGGACCAATGTATGAAAAAAATTTAAAACAGTGATGACTAACCTTCTTGAATAATACTAATATTAACCAAAGGGCCACTATTAAAATCCACACAATGATTTAGCTTATCTAGTGATGAGTAGAAACATAAAGATGATATGAATATTACGGTTTTCAAATACAAAATTAAATAGCCATAAGTAAGAAAATCTTCAAATAATGTTTAGAAAGTTTGACAAAATATGCTGAAGATTACAAAGATACTGACGATTTTATGGTTTAGAGGGAATTACTTAAACAAATAGTTTTTATAATTCATTCTCTTTAAAGATTATCACTTCTCTTTAAATATGATCACTTCAGAAAGCTTATAAGAGTGAATTGAGACTCAACTACTCCTATCTGGTTATCTTTGTAAAACTTAAGAATGTGAAGAAAACACAGTGAATGAAAACTGGAAAACTTACAAGGAATACGAAACTGTATGAATCAAAATTCAAAATCCTTTGCTTTGGTATTCATGATTCAAAAAAAGCTGAGTACATTTAGTGCTTACAAATGTTTCCTCAAGGGTGCAACCCTTAATAACTCATTAAAGAGAGTTATTTATACAATATTATAGCTAAGAAAATATCTTAAACAAGTTAAAAAAAAGAGATTAATACAAAATCAGGAATATGAACTGATAGTCAATCTGTCACTATTTTGGTGTTGAATTGTTGATGAATGTTCCTGGAAATGTTGAATGTTCTTGAGTTATTGATGGCTTTCCCTGGAAATGTTGAATGTTGTTTGATCTTCCTTTTAGTCAAGTAAATCAGTTAACTATTCCCAACATTTCTTATCTGGGATAGATAACTTAGTCACCCTTCGATAAACCTCATCCATTTTTGTATATTTAGTAAAAGTGGGTTTCACTAAAAATATATGTATTATTTCATTTAGGATGAAAAATGTATCTCTAAGTGCATTTAGCACAACCCTTGGTGTTTTTGCACCTCTTATGTTTGAAACTACATTTGCATTGGTGCTGACCTCTACAAGTTTTTGGACATAATCTTCAATAAGCATTAATTTATCATTTATCACCAGCATAAAGGGAAAACTCTTGTTGGTCAAGGGTTCCAACCTGCTGAAAAAACATTGAATTATCACATTAACACTGTTGCATTTCTCCTCCAACTAAAGAATGAGATTATTCTTTGTAATAACCCTCTTCACTTCTAATATGGTTGTTTTCCTATCATTAATTCCTAATTCTTCAAGCTCATAATTGTCTTTAGAATTAAAAAACTTGATTATTTTAGTGGCAACTTCTGGCGTGTCTTCAAGTTCCTTGGAGATGGTTTCAATAGCTTCCTGGGCTTTCTCCAACAAGTCTTTTTGATCAAAGATTATCTTGATATAAGGCCATATATCTTTGATTGATTCAGTGATATCTTCCCATAACATTTCCTTTACCAAACCCAGTTTATTTCCAAGGTAAGATTCTTTAGTTTCTTTCTGCAATACCTCAATTTGACATTTTTCCCTTTGCAACTCAGCTGCATGTGAACTGTTTCCAACTACTTTCATGTGTTTTAGTGTCTTCATTTGATCATGCAATTTCTTCATTTCCTCTGTCTGAATAGAAATATTCTAAATAGCTTCAGCAAGTTGTTCAGCTCCTACTATTGTTCCTGTAGTTGTTGTTGTGCACGAGACAGAAGCTGTAGTTATAAATACTATTGTAAGAGGAACTACATCCATTAGAATATTAGCCCTTTTTAGGTTTCCTCTTTCTCTTTGACAAGTTTCTCCATTTTCTCCTCTGTCTATTTTATTTGCAGAATTTGTTCCATGATGAGCTTCATCATGTCTAATTTCTGAGTTTTAGTTTCTTCAATCTCTTTAGTCATTGGTTCCTTTGAAGCTGGAAAATTTAGATGCTTCCTTAATGCTGAAATCTCAGTACTTTTTGTCTTGACAATTTCTTCTGCAACCTTTATATCAGAGGGATCATATCCCATCTTGAGCACCAGATCTTCCAAAGCTTTGATCTTGGTGTCTTTGGCCAATGAGGAAACTTTCTCAAGCTTAAGTTGTGACTGTGTATTATCCAAGGTAACCTGCATTTTTGACAGACTCATGGCAGTGTTAGTTAAAGTAGAAACAATTATTTGGCCAGTCTATTTGTGCATCTCAAATTGGTCAATTGGATGTACATCTTTAACATTAAATTCAAAGGAGGTTTGGTTCTGGTAATGTGCAACAATCCTGGGCTGTGGAACCTAATCTTGTAAGAAATCCATCTACATTTTACCTTTCTCATAGTCAAAGACCGAAAGAAGTATGGCTTGAGAACTAGAAGAATGTTTCCAGAATTGAGTATAAGCATTCAACTTTAACTCCTCATTCTTCTTCTTAATTTCACTAAAGACATGAAAAATTTCATCTTATTTATCCTTATGATTGCCTTCACTGGTTTGAATCACCTGTTGTTCATGAGATGTGGTGGAATGAGTGGGAGACTGAATATTCTGTCAACCAAACTATGTGAAAAGAGAGGTTTCTCCAAGTCCATCAAATGTTGTTTCATGTAACTCAATAGTTTCACTGACCTTGGAAGAGATCCTAGGTCTCTTCTTTCTATGTACAATTATAAAACCTTGACTTGATGCTTCAGTTGTAGGGGATGACTATTCTTCCCTCCCCCATTTAGTTTTCTTTTCCTGTGCAAGTGGAGTTTGTACATTGGAAGTAGAGACTGCATGTTCTTCATCTTCTTGAAGGGTTTTCTCCTTTCGCTCTAACTGATTTTTGTACTACTCTATTTCAGGCCTAGCAATATGATGGTATGCAATGAATTTGTTTTCAACTATGAGCCTAGAAGTCAGTCCCATTGGGTCATAAGACCAAGTGAAGTTGAGACCAAACTTCATTTGCTTCAATGACTTATCTACTTCTTCTCCTGCTACTCTAATATTACAGATGAATGGACCAACATGAGCCTTTAGCCTGAATTGTGATTTCTTCTTTGCAACCACAAAATGTATTTCATCTGCATTTAACCTCTACCTAATATATTCTAATGCAAAAATTCTGATAGGGAGGTACTTAGGAGGCTTGTAGGGTGGAAGCTCACATCCATAGACTCTGATCTCTGTATAATTTTGGTAAAGATACCAATCTCCTGTTGTGGTCTGATCAACCAGTTGCAACACTTTCACAATTTCATCACTTATTCTTGGTACTGGAGTGTTGCTCATAGGATTAATGGCTAGATGAACAAACAATTTTATGAATTGTTTATATGTAAATTATTCCTTCTCCTTCATTCCCATAGAAGTCCAAAAGATCATTGATTGTTGGTTTCCTTCTTCATCTAGCTTCTACAAGGTGAAGGGAAACTTGTCTCCCTAAAAATATATAAAAATATATACAAGTACTGAAGCATACTTGAATACCTCTTCAATATTGAACTAGAAAAATTGTTCATGAATGGCCTTAGCTAGAAATTGGCTAAAGTTATAATGAACAGTGGGTTTGGAACCAACAGAAAATATAGATAAGAAACCAATGATGGCTTCATTTACATATTGATCAAAATTGTAACCAAGAAGATAAGAAAGAATGGTGGTAATTTGCTTGGTTCTGTCTGGGAACATAGATGAATCATAAGGAGGGTTTCTTTTAGGCGGAGCGCTATCTACAACTAGGAAAAGTTCTAGAGTTTGAGCTCTTTTAGTGAAATCTAGCTTTTGATAGGCTTCTATTAGGATTTCATGAGAAAAAGGATGGGTTGGCGCAATAGTTGGGGCCTGCAACATCTGTTCAATGGGATGAGAATTGGTGGAACACAAAATTTCTCTTATAGGTGAGATGATAACTCTTTGAATGGGGTCATAGGATTCATGGCATTTCCTGAATAATTCAGGTGCTCTGTGTATCTGACGGAAAATGTAATGAGGAAGGTGGGAGTCCCAAAGTCCTATTTCATAAGTTTGATCAACTAATTGATCCTCCATCCAGCAGTAGATTTCAAACAAATCAAATTCAAACAAAGACTCATTGATTTTACAGTCTCTGTCAACCAGGTGAGTAAGATGGAAGTCAACTTGTGGATGAATAAGAGGATTTTGGGTTTCTGCAACTTGTTTTCCTTTATGAGGCATTTTGTTAATTGAATTCGTGGGTTGAAAGTGATAGAAATTGGAAGAATTGGGTTGAAACATAGTGATAATAGAATAACAGTGTAAGTGAAAATGGAATAGGTGGACCTGGATGTTGGCTTGCTTCTAAACATAATTGAAAATTTGGTTGAATGATGAATCTGTCGTTTTGGCTCCAAGCTACAAGTATCCAGTGAATTATGGGAATGCATTGTGTAACAGTTTCTATGAAAATCAAGGCTTATAATGAATAAGATGGAGCAGGTCTGTTAATCAACAGTTCATTAATTCTCCAATGGGGCTGATAAATAGATAAATGGAATATTAATGTATGAGGGGTGGTGAATTAATGGATAACGGGCAAAGAGACGATAGCTGGGATAGAGGAAGTGACATGGGAGTGGACGTGGATGGCAACGTAGGAGCTACGATAAACTGTTGAATGAAAAGCGCGTTCGGGAGAAAGTTCGAGTGGTAAGATGTTTTGGGATTTTAAGTCCCAAATAAATAGGATGGGAGAAAAGCAATTTCGGATGGCAGTCTCCCAAACTGCCGACTTCAAACCCCCTCGATAACGTTCAGACAGCAAGGGAGGGTCAAGGAGCGATGTAGGCCATCAGATCTTAGGGGAATGTGTAGGATGAAGAATAACATGAATGGGGTTTAATATCGAGGAAAGTGATGGTGGGGTCAAGAGTTATGACGAATGTGACATGCGTGGGGTATTGGTGAATAAATGGATAACACACAGATATTACACCACAACATTGACATTTTGTAAATAATGTTTAATTTAAACCATTCATTATATGCACATGTATGCAATGTTCTGGTTTTAGGATAAAAATCCTTTTGTGCTCCAAGGGTATTTCATTTTTCTACCTATTGAAAAAAAATTAAATAAAATCCAATCATTATTAAACTGTGTAATTGGATTGTATGAACTAGAGTGGCATTTAAACAATCCACACACAACTTTTTATTTCCAAAAATAAACTTGACTAAGAGTAGTGGAATTTGGATCTGCAACACTTTCAGAATTTATTATTTTTTCCTTTTATTTCTAATCTAACATTTTATTTGATATGGACTTATTCATCAAAATATGGCTAACATTTTTTGAAATATATTTTCATTTTTTGACTAATTGATGCTAACTTGCCAAAACCAAAAAATGTTACAACAAGTTGGACAACCAACTTCCAGGGGTCACGACTTGGTCATATTATCTCCGTTTGATGCGCATGATACCCCGTTAGAAATATCTCTCCAATGACTACGATGGAAAAGAATATTTTATCGAAAAATCATTGACATAACTTGCAAGGGAATTTAACTTTCTTTTTAGATTCTTTCTTTCCCTCACCAGTGTTAGCATTCAGTTTATTTGTATTCCCCTTCTCTTCCTTACCCTTCTTCATACCTCACCCTTTCTTCCCATAAAATTTTTGGTTTCCTTTAGGATTAGAAGACTAAACTAAGTTAACCATAGAAGGTTGTGACAGAGGAGACACATATGACATAACTTGGGTCAGGAGAGCAAATTGCAATGACATTTTTTGTAATTGATTAACTAACAAACTAATCATATTAGAATCAAGCAATCCTACAACCTCATCAACATGGGGACCAAATTTTAGTTTGGTTGGATCTATCTGAGATCTCAACGCATTAGGAAAAATCTTAGAAAGAGCTCCAAATTGAGAATAAATCAATTCTAATTGTTGGGATCTAAAGATAGCATGTTCCTTTGTGAACACTCCTGAAAGTGACACATCCTTAGAGATATCTTGCTAGGGAGATTTAAAAAACCACTCGACTAAAAATTCATTAGGGATATATGCATTGATCAATATATTCCTTCTCTTCCACTCTTGAATGAAGTCAGAAATACAAGTGGCCTTATCCTATTCAAAATTGGACAAAATCTCAATTCCAACATCATAACGAAAAAGAAACTGAAATTTGTTAAGGAACATTGTAGCTAACTCACTAAATGTAGAAAAATATCCCCCTCTCAGCTTAATATGTCATTTTTTTCACATTCCCAGTTAGGGTGCATTGGAAAATTCTTAATCTAATTGAATCATCAATCAGAGAGTTTGATGAGCACCACAAATGGAAAGTGGTTACATAGCCAGTTGGATCTTCTCCAGACTTCCCTTCAAACTTGTGTATGTATGATGGAAGAGGAGACTTTAGTATTTAATTTTATTTATTTATTTATTCTTTCAAAATCCATTGTTTCAAAGCTAACTTGGACATGACAAATTTGACTTCCTTCTAGGGGAAGAAATAAATATTAGGGTCATGAATTTTGGGGAAAGATGTTTGTGCTAAGCCCATCCATTTGGGGAATCAGACTTCAAGCATCAATATCTCTCCAACCAAGAAAATCCATAAGGTTTTCTGCCTATCAAATGAAATGGCGTGACAAGGGACACTGATCCAGAGGGTCCTTACATCCAAATTCACTAATTTTCATTGAATTGGTCCATTCACCCTTTGACATCAATGAAAATTTCTTCCAACATTACTATATATCACTATGTATGGATTCCATCACTACTAAATAAATCCCACGTAGTAGTGTGAACACAATTATTGTAACATGTCTTACTAAAAGGTTTTTCTTTATTGGACGTTGTCCCCTTGAAGAGGAAAGTGGAAATTGCTTCCATATCAATAAATGTATAATATTCTGATTCATATTGTCCATTTTTTTTGCTATTATATTTCTTCTTGAAATATATCAATTAATATTTGTAACTTAACCTCTAAATATTTATGTTTGGTGCATGATGCATAATTTTAATGTACTTGGCCATCCCTATTACTATTTAGGTGGAACCATACTAGTAAATTACCTAATTTCCCTCTAAATTTACCACAAAAACTATACTATAGCAATAATTCCAACCATACTTTAGTCTTTAATATACATTTACACATATAATTTCAACCATAGTATCATACATGGCCACGCCATATATTTCCATTCATCTAAGTTAGACATGTAGATTGACATGCACATATAGGTCTGTAACACCATAACAATATTTATAATAACAAAAATGGTGATACACATGGTAATAATAATTCCAATCATATATATCTATATAAAATTCAATTTGGTCCAACACTCAAAATAACATACATGGCCACAACCTTGTAATTCACAACATTACCATATATAGACACAATGTTTAACATAGAAAAGGAACACAATACTTATCTTTTAAGAATCCACCAACTAGATACATACCTTGAACATTGCACCCAACCATTAAGCATGTTGCTCATAACCTCTTAGCAACGAGTCACCTTTGAGCTAGGGCTATGGTTCCACAAGCATACACACTTTACCCAAAGTCAAGTACATATCCAATACCAATGCATGGCCAAGGAACCAAACCCTAGAAGTATCCAACCAATAATATCACATCCCCCATCAATCCACAAAACATAAGGTAGTGCACCCCCTTCTCTGCATTCATAGTCCATTAAGTTGTGCCACTACCTTTTTAAGGTTTCCAACTCGGGTTGTCTAAGGATTTTTTAGGGCGTTGTGGCTTCTAAGTTCTCTAGTTTTCCTCAAAGGTCTCCATCTATCCTCCAAGCCCATACAAGGACACATATCCCTACACTTATCCCTAAGGGGGCCCAGTTTTCTCGAAGGCAGACCAAGAAGTTATCTTGTACCTACACCCACCTAGGTTCCTTAGGGTATGGTAGCCAAACAACTTTTGGCTTCCCCTCATCTAGTTCAGTGATCCTTCCCTGATCACATAATTCATATCTTATATCCAACACCCCCAACCCCCATTGCTAGAGGGATGGTTAGATAAACATGCATGCATGGAACCCTTTTGCTACTTGGTGCCCATGTAGAACCCTTTAGCCTTTACCCTTTTATTATAAAATAACAATTTATTTTGACTTTTAACAATAATAATAATAATAATAAGAGATTATTTTATTGTTAAACCCTTTTATCTTTTGGGTTTAGGACATGTTAGCCCACTTTACCTTTACTACTTAGGCTAAAGATAAGTAATAGTTTCCTAGCTTAGGCCCCATTGCTAAGCCCTTTCTGGAGTCCTACCCCGCCTACTTTTTTGTCCTTGGCCTGTATCCATGGTATTATTTTATTACTATATGTGTTTTAATATTACACCTGCAACTCATTGACCTTTTAACACATGAGCACTTGGCCAAACCAAATAGGCACTTTAACCTCAAGCTTATTTTTATATTAACCCGTAGGATGAATACACATTCATAGGCACACAAGACTGACATATATTGGCTCACTAGCCTAGGTGTCATATGCCAACTCACTATCTTAAGTATCATACATGTATATTTATACAATTATGATTTAGGTATCAAGTTAGTGTCACATATTCAAGCTTACCATCCCATATATCATATGTACATACACCTTCACAATTTTTGGATCAAGTTGGAGGTATTAAAATAATAAAGGATGTGAATTAACATGGCATGTGACTCAGAGTGGCACCTTCTTATTAAAATTTATGTTATAGGATGATATCTTGTATATCCTTGCTTAACATGAAATTGTGACCCATGATTTCTTGTCCTAGTTATTAGTCACAAAGAGGTATCCTTAGTGACTTTTGCTAGGTTCCATATAGGTGACTACATGTGGGAAGTGCTTGTAATACCTAAGGCATATAACAAAAATTTAGTCTCAAACTCCCTTGAATGTTTCTCATCCTCATGGGAGAGAATGCACTTTGGGTGATTATTTCAAGGGGTTACTACAACTACTTATTGCACCTTCATTAGTTGGAATTGGGTGATTATTTCAAGGGGTTCCAAATAGGTGACTACATGTGGGAAGCGTTTGTAATACCCATGACATATAATAAAATGTTAGTCTCAACACACTTCAATTTTTCTCATTCTGATGAGGGAGAATGCACTTTGGGTGATTATTTCAAGGGGTTAATATAACTACTTATTGCACCTTTATTGGTTGGAATCGGGTCCTCATCATCCTATATTAACCTGGAGAAGGCCATTCTCAACACTTTACTAGTTGAACTCAAGGAATTAATCAACTTGTGCTAAATTTTGGAAGAGGGAACTTATTTGGATGAATATTTGAGAGCCTTTTATAAGAGTGTGTTGTTATCATTTTTTTGACCCCGTAGAAATCCTTAGATACTACTTCTTATATAAATTAGAAGTTATGGCTATTGTTCCTCTAGATATCAAAATTAAGACCCATTTCGCAAGGTAATCATTGCACTTTGTGTCCATTTGGAAATATTGGTATCTCTATGATGGTTACCTTAAATCTTATTAAATCCATTTTAGGGTTGATAGTTTGTTTCTTCTCCACTTTGAAAGTCTTGAATGCACATGTACATGCTTCCCAATTAAGCACCCTATGTAAAGAGTAGTAAGTCATTTTGGACCATTTACTTTCTTGGCAAGTGAAGTTGGTTCCTCCTCCTCCTACTGTATATGGCGAAAGTGTATTTCCTAGCTCAACTAATAACCAAAATTCTAATAAGAATAGGAAGAGAAAGAATAAGAAGTAGAAACAAAAGCAAGGTGAAAAATATTAACCAATTAGGAAAATATCGGGGGCATATATAGTTTTGAGAAACCTATAAATAAATAGGATTCAAGCCTAAATTTTCTTGTAATATTTCAAGGGAGAGTATAGAGAGTATGGCCATTTACTCAAGTTTCTTATGCCCCTCAATAACCTATAGTTATTTATTAGCCCCATGTTTGCTCACCTATTTATTGTTACAATGGTTGAGTTAATGCAATATTCGCTTAATCCCATGCTTTCCCTTAAGATTGTTGTGACCATTGAACATGTGATCTTTACCACTGGTTCAAAAATTTCTAGCCATGGGGGCATAACGTCCACTTTGAATGTGGAATAGTCTAGTTAAGACTCACCTTTCTTCTTATACACCCTTCCAAATAAGGGTTGAAGTTAATTCATGCATGATTCATCAATGGTTTTATACATGAATAAGCCTCCTATAGTATTTTATGCTTATCTTCATGGGAAGATTTGGGCTCTCCCAACCTTGCCTTAGCTACCAACCAATTGCTAACTTTTAATAGAACATTTGATTAACCTTTAAATTTTTTTCCTAAATTACCTATTTTGTTAAGTGAGAGATTGTCTCACTTAACACTATATTTATAGAAGACCAATTATACTTTAATGTGCTCTATATGTGTGATACCATGAATGTTTTCCATTCCACACTTGTTTGTAGGATAAATTTTTTTATGGATAAATTTACATTGTGCAAATTCCTATCCTTATTCAACTTTAAACCATGGTATTTTTTTTTGTCGTCTTAATACTTTTATGGACACTACTCACCATAAGGGAGTTATATGACCTCATATTTTATGCATTCATTTGCTAGTGAGAAAGAATCTTTGCATTAATGCTTACTTTTACTTTCTTAGGACTCAAGTTCTAGAGATAATTAGTTGGTTTACATTTCGCAACTCTTGTTTCTATAGACATATATCATACTTATATATCATGGTTCAGATAGATGGGACCACCAGAATTTTATAGCAACCGCTTTAGTACGTTTTCAAGGAACATTCAACCTCCTTTTTTTCTAGAAGCGAATCGACTTTCGACAAGGATATTAAAATAAAATGTTTATCATGTGGCCAACTTTAAGTGTTATACATAAAGTGCTCTAACATCATATCATGCTGTGGTCTAAAGTTTATGGGACCATGTCCTTTTCATAAAGCTAAGAAATGAAAGTTCCAGTGGATATGTCTTTCCATCTATATCTAATTTGGGCTATAATTGTTTGGTAAAGTGAGTATTGTAATGCATTGATTTAGATTATTTAATTATTGTTTCTCTTATAAAAATAATACAATTAAATTTTTAAAATATAATTTCATAAATGGTATAATATAACTTAATAAAATATATATATATTAATAATTTGCAAAATATATTTAAATTTAGAATATAAAGGTGAAAATTTTAAATCTAAAATTTTTAGATTTTTTAACACAAATAAATAATATTTAAAAATACATTATGAATAAAGGAGAGGAAAATATTGTTGAAATAAATAATACTTAAGAATGTGTTGGTAAGGAAGAAGAAAATATAAGAGTATTATGGTTGGTTTGTTGGTTGGGTTGGGTGAGTTGGGAGAGGGGAGGTGGAATGGGTTGGGTTGGATTTGGGGTTGCGGTGATTTTTTATTAAGGAATTTAGGAAGTAACCTTTGCAAAGAGAAGGTGAGAACATCAATACTCAAGAGAAAGCTCTTCAAATAAAACAAGTTTGAGTGATAAAATATATTTTTATCATAATTTGACATATTATTAAATACTTATTTATTCAACAAATCTAAATGTGCAAGATAGTTCTTCGAGCTTAGAGGATGGATAAAAGTTTTTAATATGTATCATTTTGTTGTCTTCTTTGTTTGCTCAATACTTGGGAGATGAGATGAAAATTAAGGCATACACTGTAATTAGGCACATTGAGAACAAAAAGGGAGGTTTATTTTCATTGTTACCTCCCATAAGCCATCAAATGAATAATAGACATTGCATGATTGAAATCATTTCAGTGAACCAGTGGAAATTTGTGGTGTAAATGGTAAATGTAAAACTTATGGCTTCAAACTTTTTTGCTCCATATTTATTGCCATGAGATGACATTCATTTATTCTTCTTCTAGATGGGATGACTCAAGTGGTATAATGTCTATTGTAATTTCGGTTTCAATCTCTCCAATTCTTCTTATTGCCTTCCCTTTTTAACTAAAGAGGTTTAGGAAGGACAATGATCCATGTTTATAACTACAAGCTTGAAAAAAACTTAGAGTGACCATGAATGGGAATTTGTAGAGGTCCATGAAAGGAAACAATCCTTATTTAATTTTGTTGGTTCCAAAGCATCTAAGTGTTGGGGACTGAGAGATCACATTGACACAAAATAGTGAAGAGAGAAATCACCATGGACATCGAAATAGATATGTTTATTTTCAAATCAATGACATACATAAAAGCATTTGAAGATGTGCAAAAAAATTTGAGAAAGCTGAAGAGGGTCTCTCTTTATATGTTAGGAAATGGGAGGGTTGGAGAAATATTAAAAACAAGAAAACTATGGATATATACATGCAATTCAATGATAGTTAATTAAATAAAAAACTCAATTAGAGAAGTTTAAGGGTAAGAAAATTGAGTTAGAATTTTTTTTGGAAAGTATCATTTAGAGACTAAAAGAAATAGAAACAAAATTTATAATATTATATAAACACTTTGAAAATTAAAATTAGAAAAAAAGACTCGATTATAAAAAATGATTCATAATATAATAAACTATAATAACGATGAATAAACATATTATACATGAAAATAATAAATAATAATATAAAATTAATTTTTTATTTTTTATTAAAAACATAAATCTAAAAATCACTCAAATTATATTATTTTTTAATTTAATAAAATATAATATAAATTCCATATTAAACAAAAAAATCAAAATCAAAATCCACAGAAAACATAACTAACTAAAGTGTGTTAATGGATTTCAAGGGGTAGTTTGTACTTAAAAAAAACTAAGAAAGATCAAAGGACTTCATAACTAAAGTGGTCATGGATTTCGAGGATTTGTTTTTCCAAGTTAGCATAATGATCCTAACCAAATCATCATGGGTTACCTTGGATTCACAAAAGTACCAAATATACTTCTCTCCATATCATATAATCAAAATGTTTTATTAGTCCTTGTCTAAGGTTGTACATAAATTATAGAAATGGATTTGATAGTTAGTAATATATATTAATTTACATTTTTTATTATAAATAGCTTTATATTTTTTAATGTTAACTTTTTATAAATAAATTTTTTTTATTTATATAAATAACAAATTTTATTATTTTAATAATTGTGATTGGATAGTAATGCTTTAAGTTTTTTGTAAATTTTTTATATTTTAATGTTATATTGAAATTACAAATACTAAAATAATTTAAAATTTTCATATTTTCAATACTAGAGAAATATTTGATTATTTGATTTGAAAATAAACTAAGTTTAAAGAAAATTACCATATTTCATATGGTTTTATATTAGGCTAAGTCATGTTACATTTTTTTATGATGAAAAAATTTGTGATCTAGATTTCTGTGATTTATTTTTATAATCTATTTTATCAGGATGTTAGTTGTGCATATATCTAACTAAAACCCTTCATTGCATTAGTTCATCGAACACCTGATCCATCTCTTCTACCCAATGGACACCTCTCACCACCTTGGCCTCCTCACCACTTCACTTGCATAACAATTTGCCTCACTATATCAAAATTTTCTTTTCTTGCTTGTTTTTTCTACTCATTTATTCATGGAAAGTAAATTGCTTCATCTTGGTTTTCCTATTGGAAGTTTCAATATTGGGGGGGTAGGCCGGGGGTGGGGGGGTGGGTGGTGGGTGTTTCCTTTACAATTAACTCAATCATTCCTTAGTTAACCAACAATGTAATATAAACAACGCATGCATAATTATAACATGAGAAAGGAAACCATGAGAAAAAACACATCAATAAATAAGAAAACACCATCAATAGTACATGAGACACCAAATGTAAGGTGGAATCCCTTTGAGAAAAAACATCATCTACTTTTGTTCTGCTTCTTCTTATTATTATTGAAATATTTCTTTTACAACACCATATCATTGGCCACCACTAGTGTACAAGCCACAACTTGTGATCATGCAAGCAACTCTCACTCCAGGTCACTACTTGATGGAAGCCACCACTACCTGAATTCTCCAGGCCACCATCGACTAGAAGCCACCACTACCTGAATTCTCCAGGCCACCACCGACTAGAAGCCACCAATCCCTCAACTATGTAGGCCACCACCTATTGAAGGCCACCACTTCCATAGTTTTTCTAGCCATCATTAGAAGGAAGCCAACACTCCCAAGTTCTCAAACCACTACCTGAAGGATGCCACTACACCCTAAATATGCAAACCACTACTTGCCTCATTAAAGGCCCTAACGTTCAAGCTCTCATGGACCACATTTCACATTGTTTCATACTGGATCCACATGCATTAATATAACAACCATGGACCTCAGTTCATCCCATTTTCATAGTAGACCCACTAAAAACTCTATGATCATCAATTGACTACAAGCCCACTACTCAAATCTCTCTTTGTAACACACAACCAATATCAACACTACTCAGTTAATATTTCAATACTCATTGATCATTAACAAAACTCATCAACCTAAGACAATAATAATACTCTGAAAACAATACTCTGAAATCAATTCCTAGCAATACCAACTTCTTGACTTAATACCCCGATAAACATTCTAAACAAATATCATCATCACTTTGACATATTTTGAACTTAATCCATCACAACGACATACAAATCATTGCAAAACTCAACCCATACAACAAACTGAATCAACATACTAACAATAATTTCTTAATACCCTGACTAGCCGCATATGACCAATGAGGGAACATTATAGAGATTTAATACTAATTTGAATCTATGGCAATAGCATAAACATTATATCACTGTCTCAAGCACACCAAACAAGCAGGTATGATTCTCAAACTTGACTTGTCAAAAGCTTTTGATAAGCTAAGTTGGATATACATACAAAAAATGTTAATAGCTTTTGGTTTTTCTCCAATGTGGGTTCGATGGATTCTGAGTCTCATATCTTCAACTTTCTTCTCCATCCCTGTAAATGGCATACCATCCCATCCATTTAGTCCCTCAAGAGGCATTCGGCAAGGTGACCCTCTCTCGCCATTCCTTTTCGTTCTCATTGCGGAAGGTTTAGGCCGCCACATCAATCATGCTCTCCTTTCCGAGCAAATCAAAGGTCTATCAATCCACAACTCCCAGGCTATAACCCATCAGTAGTTTATCGATGACAACATGTTTTTCAGGTACCCATCTGTTCAAGAAGCTTCAATGTACAAATCCTTGCTGAACGACTTTGCTGAGGCTTCGTAATAAGACCAAATCTCAAATTTTTTTCTTCCACACTCCTCCTATTGTTCAGCGGGCCATAGCTCGTATTCTGGGTTTTTCCATAGACTCTCTCCCTTCTAAATATCTTGGAGCCCCCCTTATTGACTCAGCCATCAAGCATACCTCCTGGCATATGCTCCTTGAGAAGATTGACCACTGACTCAACTCATGGACTCACAGATCTCTGAATATAGCTAGTAGATTGGTGCTAATCAAGGCTGTGCTACAGGCAATGCCGCTCTACCTATTTTCAATCCTCGCAGCTCCTAAATGGGTAATTAAAAGAATAAAGGATCTACAATGCAACTTTCTTTGGGGGGCTATGGGTACAAATCGCAAATGGGCTTTGGTAAAATGGGCCACTACATGCAAGCCTAAAGATCAAGGGGTATTGAACTGAGAGATCCCAGTCACAGTAATGCTATTATGTGCACAAAAATCTGGTGGCAATGGCTATCTACCCCCAACAAACCATGGGCGGCCATTTAGACAACTAAATATGCCAACCACAGGCCACAGGAGGAGCTCATCAAACTAACGCCCAATGCAAAAGGATCACTCATTTGGAATGCAGCCAAACAACACTTCTTAATGATTCAACAACATAGTTTTTGGGAAGTTAGAAATGGCAGAACATCACGTTCTCGGATGGATGCATGGAACCAGTTGCCAAATCTCAATGGCTTTCTCAGTCAACTTCCAGGCCAATCTAGGGAAGCGCAGCATCAGGAAGAGATATGGCATTATTGGACTCAGGAAACAAAACAAGGATACAGGTAGTGGCAGCGAAGTGACACAATAATCAGTACAGCAGACCACCAAACTATAAAGGAACTAGAAAGGGAGCTCCAAAAACATCGGGTTAGATACTCCGAGGGCAGAGACATCCTTCGCTGGGGCTACTTACCAAAAGGAACCTTCTCCACCACCGAGGCATACAAAATCATATGTTCAAATACCTCGCCCTTGGATCCTATATGGGGAAGAATATGGTCAGCAGGTACCTAGCCCAAAGTCTCACTCTTCCTATGGCTGGTGGGGCATAGGAAAATACTCACATGGGACAAACTCAGGCAAAGAAACTATCATGGTCCCTCAATATGTGTTAATTGTAAGTCACAGAAGGAAACCCTTCAGCACCTTCTGGATTCCTGCACCCTTGCTAACCAAATGTGGGAGAAATCCAGTTTTCAATGCCAAAGAAGATGCAGGGTATCAGACGATATCACTGACTCAATTTGCCAATGGCATCAGAATCCTTACAAAAGTGAAGTTCTGAACCAATTATGGAGATTGATTCCCGGGCTCCTCACTTGGTGTATCTGGAAGGAAATGAACAAGCGCATATTCAAAGATCAAATAACTCCTCTAGAGATCATCCGGGGCAACTTCTGTCTGAACCTCAAAGAGACATTGGCGCTTCGCACGTGGATGCCGGATGATTTTCCCACTCTGGCAAATGAGAAGGCCATTTGGGCTAATTGGAATCTACCTCTCCCACAGGGAAATCCAACTCAAGCCCCCTCAGAAAGCAGCAAAGTAAAGGAAGAATCCTGGACCCCCCCTCCAAAGCATTCTTTCAAGCTCAACTTTGATGGAGCATCAAAGGGAAACCCCGGAAATGCTCGATATGGGGGAATTTTTAGAAATCATGAAGGCTCACCCCTCCTTATCTATTTTGGCAACATAGGATGGGATACCAATAACTCGGCAGAATTGGAGGGACTATGGCAAGGACTTCTCCTTTCTCGAAAACATAACTTTCACCCCCTGGAAATTGAAGGTGACTCCCTCATCCTCATCAGCATGGCCAAACAAATCCTTAATGGGACTCATGCAAGGAAAATTGCCAAAAGTTGGAGACTTGAAGCTAGATTGGAGGCCATACAACAATGGCTTCACAATAATCGAGCCATCATCTTCACTCATGTCAAAAGGGAAGGAAACAAGGTAGCGAACCTCCTTGCCAACCTGGGTGTGGAATCTGAACACACTCTAATCACAGGGATGCTCAACATAATCCAAAACCATGATCATGAACAGGAATGCAAACTTTTGGTTCAAAACGATGCTGCTCACCCGGATGTGGGTGCCTGCGGCGAGAATTAAACTGATGGGACAGGGGTTGGGCAAGGTAGAACGCCACCTGCCTGACCAGTACAAGGAATGTAAAGATGATACGACATCTTGCGCACGGCATAAGCGTATGGGTGGGTATTTGGGATTGCAATGCAAACGGTTCAGATCGCACACCAGGTTTAGAGTGATGGAAACCACCTCCGCACGCACCAGCCTGCAGCAGAAGGCAAGAACCATCAATGCAGAAGTAATGGGAGGAGCCTCCCGAGGAATGAAAAAGAATGATAAGGCCAAGGGAGGGCCTGGGGAGATGGAAACTTACTGGTTTATCTGCTCTTCCCGCTTGCAACGAATTCTAGGGCACCTGAGGGGAAACAGGTTCTTATGTCAATGGGATTGGCCCTTTCAGTGAAGCTAAATCTTCTCCTACCCGTGTTTCTTTTCGGTGTTTCCTACTGTTGTTTTCACTTACATATCTCAGTAATTCATCTATTTGTCTAGTCATTGGTTTCAGATACAAGCAGGGATTTCTCTGAACCAGGTTTGGCACACTAGGAGGGCGGGTTCAAGATCAGCAAAGGAGGCTCGATTAAAAGGAAAAGTTGCTGCCAATAGTTGGTTAGTGCTCTGGTGCTGCATTTCTGGACCTTGGCTGTCGTCCTTGTCAATATGCCTCGTCTGAGACCAAGGATGGGCTGCCGTAAAGGGCAGCCGAGGAGTGCTCCAATTGAATTGTCTTCTAGTGAATTGTCAGGGAGGTTTCAGCTTTTAACTCGCAGCAGAAGAGGAAGATCTCATGCCATCAGCTCTCGCCCCTGACCTGTCCCTACCTCTGGTTCCACCATCTTTACCTTTGACAGCGCTCTGAACAGACCTAGGATCACTACCTATTTGACGGTGGTTTTTCGGGAAGAAAGCAAAGCAGAAGATATAAGGATACAATCAGGGAATTCAAGGGCAATCCCAGCTACCTCTTGTTCATTACAGTTGAATGTTGAAAATTCTCCTCGACAGGCGGCAAATGAACAGATGGGCAGAGCTCTAGAAGCGATGATGGTTGACCCGAATCCCGCTACTCAGAACGCGACTCAAGCAGAGGATTTGCCAGACATGGGTTGGTGTTGTATCATAGAAGAGCCCCCTGATGATTAGCTTGTCCACCCATGCCTCTTTTTTGGCAGTGTGCCCCTCACCACTGGGCATGATTGTAAGGCGAATAGTTTCTGGGATCTTTGGTTTTTCTTAGTTTTTTGGAGTTTTTGCACTGTCATATGTATTACAGATCGGTCCCCTGCGTGGGACGTAAAATTTGACAGTTTTCATATATGTTTGTTTTGGACAGTTCTGTCTCCTATAGGAGCAGAGTTCTTGACTTCGGTCATGATGTAAATTTACCTTTACCCTGTTAATATAATAGAAATAGTCTTATGTAGAAAAAAAAAATAGCATAAACACTATCATGACTATATTAGCCACAACTAACTACTAACAATAACATTATCTCAATATTCAACTCAATTTACATCAAGATGTGCTCAACTCTCATGAATATTCATGCTCACTAGCTCTTTATGCCATCAATCTCTATTGTACATTGCACTCTATATGAGGTTTTGATACTCTGTCACAAATACACTCAAAACTTTGCATCCAAAATGCGCTCTGCAATAAGTCCAATGCATTGACATTCTCTATCGTTGACCACACATAGGTATATGTTTAGTTTGGCTCACATCACTCTTTCATTTATGCACACTATTCCTCTTCCATTCACACTTCTATTAAATGATCTTTGCAACATCCGTATGTCATGTAGTTATGATCACTTCAATATTATTCACTCTTTCCATGCTCTACTACAACATCTATGCACACTCCTTGGTCTCACTTCATCGATCTATCCATGAGCATTTCACTATATTTAATAAACCTCCGCTAATTCTCATTCAATGAACAAGCTTTCCAACACGAATCAGATCACACCCATGATTACACCATTGCACCTCATACTCTCTAACCTCTCCATGGAACCATGACTTGTATATTTAAAAGGTTTTTCTAGCCACTTATGTGATTGACCAATCAACAATCTCTAAGATATTTAATGTGTTTACATTTTCTTCAACATGCCATGACCAAATTGGTGCATTATAGATCATGATCCCATGAAAACATTAAGATAATTCCAAATTATCTTCATGACTAATTCAAATCATAACACCATGACCACCTAATCGATGTATTTTTCTTTTCCTCATTTTGCTTTTCCTCATAGGATCAGATCAATCATTGATTGCAAATACTGAATCAATTTTGCGTTTGTATGACCAAATCAAATCAAACAGATTCCAGTAACAAAAGAATATAGTCTGGTAACGAAAACATATTCCATTAACTAGAGTCCTGTAGTGTAGACAATCTGGTAACTAAAGTCCTAGAGCATAAACATTCTAGTAACTAAGGTCTTGTAGCACCACGTGAATACATATTGTTGCATTGGATACATACTGTTGCTAGTGGTGCAAACCACCTTCAATCAATTTTTCAATCACCTGTAGACCTCCATAGCACTTCTCAGTTTTCATTGTTGTTGCATATGCTTTGCTTCTCCTTTACTAGTGAGAAAATAATGGCTAATCACTCCCATTTTCCAATGCATATTTGTACCAATCCAAACTGCAAATGGTATAGTTTTTTTAATGTTTATACCAATTGTTTATGATATAACGTTTTGTTCACTCTTCCATATAGGTCTTTCTTTTATGTTTATACCAATTCTTTATGATATAACATTTTTTTCACTCTTCCACTGGTTTTGTTCATTGAGTGACTATGCTCACTCCTCTTGAGCATACTTATCGTTATCTTTTCTTCCCATGAGATCAAGCTACTCCAAATGGAGACTATTGTAAAAAAATATTGACTCCAATTATACCAACGATAAGAATGGGATGATGCACTTGGAAAACTTCCATGGTTGTTACTCATAGAAGAGGTGTGTAATATACAAAAGGTTACTCCAACTAAATAAAAGACTACCAGTTGATATAGAGATCCCAATTAATAACCAAGGAACACCCAAAGTTGTAACAATTGTTTTCATGAACTTATGATTGTAGAGAATAGCCCAATCAAATACTTAAATGAAATAAGAGTACATCATGTAATATACACAAACCTTTAATTTTCTAAGAAACCAATTCTTCCTCACATCAGTTGGATGATGCCTGCTTCTACTGATTGTGCAACTCCCCCTACATTTATGCACTCTCTTTCCACTTGCCTCCTTTGTTACTGCTGAAAGGGTGATCCTGGTGATTTACTTTTCCTTTTATGCCCTTTTAACATACCACTCTTCTACTACACCTTATCTCCAATAATTATTATTTTCTTCAAATGACTTGAGATGTTGTAGTATACTCCCCCAAGGCTATGTTGGCTGCATTTTCTCTTTCTCTTGTAGTGTTGTTATATAAAAATAAATGAATTCAATTACATAACAACAAATGGAATCAATTATTATGTTGACCACTCAGAGCATTAATATGTATATTTATTCTTGTTGTCTATGTTTGACACTTTTGGCTTCACTTACATCCATTCCGTTCCTTTTAATGAAGAGAAAATGAAGATCTACTCCCACTGAGTAGATTTTATCCCTTTTTCCTCCATACTTTGGTATGTCGAGTCCTAATGGGATCAAATCCTACTAACTTTCCTTTTAGCATGCTTTAAGTTTCATCTTTCTTTCAAAACTAAAATGGAATCCCCTCTAATTTCTTCTCTCTTCACCCAAATCTTCTTCATTCCATTTTGCTTGATTTTTCAAAGAAGAATTATTTAGGTTGTTGTTGTTTTTCTCACTTGAAGCCTATGCTTATTGCAACTAATATGCATAGAGGTGACCATCATAAGAATAATATGATCATACTTATTAATTATTTCATGATTTTTTTTGAGTGAAAATCAAACCTTTGTTAATTTATTTATCCTCCTTTCATCATGTTTCCTTTACAAAGAGTGTTGAAAGAAAAATCCTTATCTTCTTCCATTTTATTTCTTCTCATATTTAATGGTCGAGCTACTTCTTTTACATGCATATTCTAAGAAGGAGGCATTGTCTTCCCATATTATAAATCTACTAATCCATTTTTTCTGCTACCATGTTCATTCCTCGATATATTACAAACTCTCTTGTCGTTTCTACTCAACTTGTCTTGATTTCTGGCACACCATCTACATTCTATGTCTTTGTGATAAAAATTATTGCAAGAAAAACAACAACCATTGAACCAACTTTGATACTTGGAGAATTTATCCTTTGATGATGTTGTCCTTGAAGGGAAATGGATCTTTGTTGTTTCTAAACTCTCTCATCAGGGTTGTTTGAATTTCTAACTCAACCAATTCCTTGCAATTGTTGAAATACATTGTTTGTTTTCCTCTTATGTCGTTGATTCTTAAGGATACCATTCAGTAGCCTTTGTTGTTGTTTATTGTTATGTTTTTGTTATTTTCCTTGCTAATATTGTTATCCAACAATCCTTTTAGCTTTATTATTGATGAACCCCTTAATTTCATCAGTTTGGTTGGTTGATTCATTGACTCCCTCTTTCTCAAAGTTTGAGTCCCAAACCAGTATTAATGAGAGGGGATCTATGCTTACTTAAAATCATCCAAGATCTTGGGGCCCTTTTCAAGCTTCTGATATTGAGACATATCTTCAATAACCTTTTCTAAATCATGTCCCAACAAGACTATCTCAACTTCTTGTCTCTCATAGTAAGCTTCACCCTCGTTTATTTGATTTGTCGACATCTTGTTCAATTTGCTGACTTCTCCTTATTAAACATTTATATTGACAATTTTTTTTCTCAACTCATCAATATGAAACTTGTATTCTTACAACTGCTCCTTTTGCTTTTGGTTTTCCTCTATAAGCTTCTTGATCTCTTCTCAAGAAGAGATGAGTTTCTTTCTACAATAGATATTCTCATCTAGATATTTTTCTACCCCATGAGAGGTACTATTAAATTCATGTCCAAGATTTATTTCACCTTCAACTCCTTGTTCATCACTATGAGGAATGCATTCACATTATTCTACAAATGAACACTCATGATCTTTTCTCATTTTCCACATACATTATTCTCCCCTATTCATAAGAGGTACCTTCATCTACTATTCCTACAAGTGTAAGTCTTTCTTCACTACTACTAGATGTGTATCTATTTTTTTATTCTGAAACTTCATATGAACATCTAGACAATAAAAGATCTATTCTTCTACATTTACCACAAGACAATAGATTACTTGCAGGGTGCATCTCTTTTGTGTCTTCTTTTTCATCTCTAGAGTGATGAGTAATAGCTTTCACATTTGTGAAGCTCTTCAATCTTTTGAGCATCCTTGCTTTGAGATGCTTCCTTCTTCTTCTTCCTTCTTTTCTTTTAATTATCTAAAACAACAATTGATTTAGGATTTGAATCATTTTAAGACGAGGAGGATTCTTCAATATTCATTTATTCCTCTTGACTTTCTCCTTTGTAAATACTTTATAGCTTATTCAACATTTTTTTTGCAGTCTCACAATGTTTCAGTTTATCAATGTCTCACTTTGGTAGTTCTTTCGTGATAGCCTTTCTTTCTTAATTATAATAGTCATTCTTCACTCCATACTCTATGGATAACCATATATCTAAATCAATAGCCATTAAATATCCATCCATTCTAAATTTCCAGAGCACACACTCTAACCCATTCAAAAATGCTACTCCTTATGGTGTTAGCCAAACCTAATTAGCCATGTTTCCTTTTGATTTACCTTCAAGCAATTAAGTTATTCCTAAAGGAACTTGCTATGATACCAATTGTTGGAAACATGATTAATACTGAGAGGGGCGGGGGGAGGAGGGGGGCGTTAATCAATATTAAGGCTAATTTAAACAATTATTTCCAATTTATAATTTCATTTTCTTGGAAACCATTCATTTTAATGCTCCATGTCATATTATATGAACAAAAACATGGATCAGCACATGAACATCATAGCCACCCTAGAAACACCAAACAAATTATACACTCAAAGTTTTATGTGGAAACCCTTCCAAGAGAAGTACCAAAAAAACTTGGTTGTATTATATCAAAATCCACTACTCTGATTACATCAAGTTTTGTGAGCACCCACTCATAGGAAGTGCCAACTCCCTTTATTGTTTTGTTGGCACCCACCAATAGGAAGCACCAACTCCCTTATTTGTTTTTCTACCACCCACTAGCAGGAAGCACCAACTTCCTCTTTGAAAACACCCAATCAACTTATAAAAAGCACCAACTCCATGTTTGCAGAAACCTAATCAACTTACAAGAAGCACCAACTCTTTGATTTTTGCAAGCACCCACTTGTAGTAGGAACCAACCCCCAAGTAGTATATCAATTACCCACTATGATGGAAGAAATGAGTTACTGTTGTGCAAGCATTAACTTTTTATCCATAAGGAGCTTAGTGTCCACTGTAATGGCTCTTACTCAGCCTAGTGAACAACCTATATCTACTCTCAACCTCCTACTGTCTTCAGCAACCTTCTCTCTACATAGCCCATGCATATTTTGACCTTCTCAACTCTTCAACATTCTACACTTCAGTATCTCTACAGTCATGTGATCAATCTACCCATTTAGTCTATGCAAAAATAACACTCATCCTTCTATTTTCCATTGTATCTCTCAAACTCTCTCTTTAGCTTATTTTGTAGCCTCTTCTCTCATATGCACTCTCTTACACACTACTGCATTCCCCTTTTTCATCTCTCTCTACATACTAGTGTTTTTTTCTCCTTTATTACACATGGCTTGATGTAAGGACTTTTGTGTTTCACACTATCCAAGGAATAATTCCATCATGGCTCACTGACATTCCCTTCAAGCCCCAATTGAACTACCTTCAAATCCTTGCCCTCTCCCAAGCTCTGTTTTATTTTTTTCAGTGAGGTAACCTTAACTTATTGATGGGATCACCAACCATGGGGAACATACATGGTCGTCATTACTAGTCCATCCAACTCTAGGAAATTAGTTTGGTATGGCTCATAGGGCTCGAAAAAATTGGTCTGTTATACATTCACTACACTCAAGTATGGTCTCTAATGCTTATATTTGTAGCTCACAGATTGTTGCTAGTAATTCTTCATGACATGAGAGGAGACTCATTGGTATGGATCACCTTTCCAAGGATTGAATCCCATTACCACCTGAACGTCTTGATATACTGAGGTATAAATTCCTTCATAGATATAACCTCAAAGAGCTAGGCATCAACCTCCATCAATCTCTTACTCTGTAACCAACTAGGCAAGAAACACACTTCAACGCTCAATTGTAGCAACCGACATGCTCGATCAATGCCAATATAACCAAGCTAACAATATCCCCAATATAATCATATCATTCATGCAATGAGGTTTACATCACTACACTAAATTTGACATCAATGCCAACTCAATAACGTCAACTTCCAACCTAACAATGACAACACCGACAATGGTTCTACAAAAGTCACTTCTTTGACTTCCTTAACTATTCAACAAAATGCAAATTGCAAAGTGAAATAAAAAATAATTTCTAACCTCATCACCCTCATATTTTGAACCTATTACCTTGGCTACACAATATGATACCATTACCAACTTTGTTGCATGTCATGTTGTGTGATATCAATCTCATGAAATTATGATGTCGTCATCAGACTTACTTGAAAACTGGACAAGGCTCAATCCAATGACTAGTCAACATGTAACCTCTATGTTGAATATATGTGGTTACCATATCAACCCAATGTGGTTGTGTTCAAACTCTTTTTACAACTGGGACACCTCTGTGGCACGTTCCAAAGTTTTCAATCATGTTATTTCCATTAATACTTCATTTTTGATGAGCTGAATTCAAAAGAGAAGAGTGTAGAACCTTACCCATATTGGATCCATCATTGAATGACCCTTAGTGGGGTTCGACAAACTAATCTCTACTATAAATACACACACACACACACACACACACACACATACACATATATGACCTTCTTCTATACTTGTTGGATACATCACATTTGGAATTGAGACACATAAAATCATCATGCCACTCCAATTCTAATTCTTGAAACACCCATCAAGTTATGCACACCTACTCTTCAAAGGGGTATAATGGACTCCTATTTATATATAACAATGTGGACCCAAAGCTCAAGGGAAGCTAACCTTAGGTCCATTATTTATGCCAACAATCTGGAAGTTAAACTCATGCAGCATATGACCAATAATGTTTAGCTGATACGACCATGCCATGTGTCCCAAATAAATGAACCTTAGCCCTTCTCACCATACGACTAGGTCCCTAGGGGTCCATGGTCATTGACATGTTGACATCAATATGATGTCATCATATCAAGTGGCAGCTCACAAGAGCTGCCACATGTCACCCATTTTCAACCTTTTCACCAATCAATTGATGCTCTAATTGTGCATGCCATATGGTGGTTCTTAGAGGTGTCACATCACCTTGTTGGCATGTCAAGCCATGCCATTTCCTTGTTTCCATGTCATATATTATCAGTCAATAGCTAGTTGCCACATGTGACTACAGGACTAGAAAACACAAAGGGCCAACCCTACCTAAACCTCGGGTAGGTTGATATGACATTTATATTTCAAATTCTCATTCGGATGTTGGATTTGTCCAATCTAAGAAAAAATGCTTGAAATTTAATGTTGGTCCATGCAAGCTAGGTTGCTATTCATTATAGATTTTATTGCTAAACCATAGGTCCACCCAGAAGATGTACATTATTTAAAAATTTTGGTGCTAGTGGGGTTTTCCCCATAGTTTTAGTCCCTTTTTTAATGTTAATATTCAAATTGCTATAACTTATCAAAGAAGAGGATTTTTTTCAGAGTGTCATATACTATTAGAAAGGTTTTAAAGAGAACTATCTAATAATACCATCTATGGGCTCATTAGGACATCATAATCTCAACAAAAATTTAGTAAACTTAAAACCTCTTTTACTTCAGTTAATGAGGACATGTAAGTGATCGGGTTATCATATTGATTCATGAATGATATTACTACTTCCTTACGCATCCCCTTTGACACCAGTGACACTTGTTCTCATCAATGACAAAACTATGTGTGACAAACATGGCCATTTCCCTATCCAATCACTTCATTTCCATCTGTTAGGTTGTGGCTCAATTTTTTATACCACCTCCTCTATCTTCAAGGGAGAGGATGCCATCCTCACTTTTCCACTCTCCCACTTCTCTATTTTCCCTCATATTTGGATCCGTGTATCCCTCCCTTTATGCCAACATTTAATATTTTTATTATTTTCAATGAAATAATTTAATGCTTACATTGTTTATAGGATTTTTCCAAACCATCCATGGCTTCCATGTTTTCTTTCACAATTATGGTCACATATACAAGCAAATGGGTAAAATGTGGGTCTATTACAAACCCTACCCCCTTAAAGGAACATTTTCCTTGGTGTTTTGTATCTAGAAAGAAAAAGGAAAAAAAAATGAGCTTTATAATCATAGCTCTTACACCCACTTATACATTAAACAAAAAAATGTATAACACCCCCATTTGTTCAACATCTTCCTAGGTCACTTCATTTGGTTCAAAGGGTTTCCATTATACCTTCATATGTTATAATAGGCAATTCCAAAATGTAATTTGTCTCTAGTCCAAGATGCATAGTAGTTCTAGTTGGAATTATTCCTTGGATTCCACTTGTATCATAGACCAATAAATTACATTATTAATGTCACGTGTATAATTTTTAAGCAAATAAATGTGAAACACATAATTTTCTTTCACTGTGGGTGGTAAGGTGAGTCTATAGGCTACTAGTCCCACTCTTTTGAAGATCTTAAATGGTCCACAAAATATGGGTGCTAATTCAACACAAGACCCCACTTTTGGTGAGATCCTCTTTGATATGATGTAAAGATATATATAATCTCCTACTTGAAATTATTTGTGCATTATCTATTGATCAACATAATTATTTTATTTGTCGTTGGCTACTTTCAATTTCTTCTTGATATTAATTACTTTTTTCTCTATTTATTTCATCATGTCGGGTCTAAAGACCGTTGTATTCATTAGGTCATCCCAACTAATGGGAGTGTTACATTTCCTACCATACAATGCCTCAAAAGGCTTATTGTTATAACCCTATTTTCCACTCCATTATGGTGAGAGAAACCCAAGTTCAACTTACCTCAGTTGTTGGCTAAAATACATCCCCTTTCACCTTTTCTTTTACTTATGTGAGGTTTATTCCATGTTAAAATGGTGGAATTACATGATTGAGTTATTTCTCATAATTATTTGTCACAATTTTATAATTATGAGATAATAACTATTCCATAATGGAGACAATTGGTAAAAATCTCATAATTGTGAAAAATGTTTCTAGAGTTTGTGATTCCTAAGGAGATCAGCTTTAACCACTTGTATATAGGTTGGCTAAGGGTCCATTATTGTAGAAGTTTCCTAACTTGTCAACCCCCTAGGTGTCTAAGCTAGACACATTCTCCCAAAGGATAGAATGAACCTATATAATAGGAAAGGGAGGAAGAGGAAGTATCCATATTATAGTGTGAGAGCTCTAATGCATTTGGAGAATGAGGTCAAGTTGCAAGTTAGAGGAGAGACCTCTCTTGTTTAGAGGTATACACCATATGAATTATCATTTTGAATTAATACATATGTTCATTTTCTATATTCATGTTTTACATATGTTTTATGCTTGCATTTGGTGGTTTTGAGCTAATAGGATCTTTGCTAAAAGGTCATTGTTTTCTTGTTTGGTGGTGTTGTGTGTAGGGTCTTGTTTTATTACAGGTCGAACAAGATCTTCAAGTGTAAGCAGGATTCCTCTACATCAGACCCTAGAGACTCCACTAACTTGCGAGGATACCAAGTTTCAGCTTCTGGTCTTCATCTTATCATGTAGAAGTGTTGAATGTATGTGTTTGTGTAGGAAAGGATTGGAACTTGAATCTTTGATCTTGTTCATGATCACAAATTCACATCTGGGTAGATAATACTCTGATCCACTAGGTTAAAAGTAGCCTGCTTGCTCAATTCAAATTTTCCCGTAACAGATTTGGCGACTCCTCTAGGGAGTTTTCCATGTTTGTTTCTAGATCTCTCCACTTTTTGGATTATTTGTCTTTCTTTTGCTTTGATTTCCTTCTCCTCTGGATCCCCATTAGTTTTATTTTCTTTAGATCCGAGTATATCTTGGATTTAAATTTTTGTTTTTGTTTCTTATATGAGATAATAACATATAATGGGTTTAAAATCAAATTGTGGACTTTTGTACATAATTTGATTAAATTAACCACATATCTAAATTCCTCTCGAAATTTTGTCCAAAAAAATCACTGAAAACAAAATTCAAATATAAAATTTATGGCCAATTAAAAATTATCTAGCTCATCTTCCTCCATCATCATTGACTTACAACAAGTAACAAAGTGAATAATCTTATCCTCGCATGTTACTAGTTATATGCATAGAGGTAATTTCTCTAGCTTTCTTATTCTTTCGTAGTGAAGATAACCTAAAACTAGGTTTTTCAGTGGTTTTGTTCAAGATCTGGATCCAATCTTTTAGATTTGATTTGTCCTTGTATGATTGGGTGCAGATATTTTGTTACTCTGTTTCAAATATGATTTTTTGTTTAGATTTTCTCTCTTTGAGTGTTAGGGTTCCTACTTAAGCCTATTTTTTTTGGATTTGAACCTTGGTCACTTGAATCAATTTTAAACCTTTTGGATCTGTATATCATTGTCATTAGTAGTGGATGATCTTCTTCCTTATTTTTGAATGTGATCCATCTATTTGCCAAGTTTTGATGACATTTTTGAGGCCTTTCTTGTGCTTTCCTTTGGAGTTATTTTCCTCAAGAATTGGATATCTTTTCCAGATCTATATTCATTGCTTTGTCTACAATACTAGTCCAATTTCATATCTCCATTTTATTGGTGCATTTTGTTTTATTTTGGTTGTTTAATATTTGTTGAGTTTCTCATCCAATTCAAGTTAGTATTTTGCTTGATTTTTCTTGTATTTGGTGGATTTTGTCTTCATTTGGTTGTGGCTTTGCAAATTGTCATTAAAAAGGTCTATTTAATTGATTTTGATCCATTCTTACCATTATATTTGAGATTTTTTTATTACTCTCATTCCTTGCTAGTTGATCCTTGAGTTAGGTTTAATGGGTTTTACCTTTGTATATCATTGTCTCTTTATACATTTAGCTATAACCCTACTTGATTTGAATTGTCTTGTTTCTCTTCATTTTCTTTATTGCTTGTGTTTGGGCTCTTATTTTTGTTTGCAAAACCCAAGTCGTGAGCTTTTGAGTGCCTTGTGTTCTTGCTTGGGGGTCTCTTTTTTCTCTTTTGAGTGAATTTTCTTTAGATTGTTTTTGGGTTTATGTTACTATCAATTTATTGAATTACATAAAATGTTAGTGAGAGTGCTTGTAGAAGTTGTTTTCACTATAAAAAGGAAAATAACTCTTCACCCTATTATAGTTATTTTTCATCGAATTGAAAGGAAAATTGTGCATTATCATATAGTTGCATTAGGGTATTACTAACAAGAGTCTATTTACACCACTCCAGTTTCACAGCATTTCCCTTTTGAGTAAATAACAACCACTAAAATAAATACTTTAATAAAATTCACTAGACTCGTATTTTATTTTTGCTAGTAGTACACCAACATTAGCTAAGGGTAGGGTTTTGGAGGTAGGTGTGTGAGTAAAATTCTCCAAGACTATAAAACAAACTTACCACACTTGTAATAGGGAGATTAAAAAATCCTCCATAATCCCATGGTAAAAATTGGAGCGTATTATAAACTCTTTTAAGAGGGGGTTAGGCTTAGGGTGCACGTGCGAGTGATTCTCCGCAAGGCTACCCAACTCGTGGCAGGGAATCCTGTGTCGATGGCTAACAACCTAGAAACCCAAGATTCATGCACCCCCATGGGATAGAGGTACCTTAGTGGCCTTTCCCAGGAAAAACACCCTATAGGTGGTGGTTGTGGGAAACAACCATCCCTCTACCCTACCTTCCCCTCGACCACTCTTCTTGTGGAGTTGAGATCCCGCAAGTAAGAAATTGTTTGGAAGGCCATTGAAAACATAGTACAATAACTAGTTTGTGTGACTACCTTTTATGGATTTTCTAGTTTTTGATGTGTGGTCTGAGTCTTAGTTTGGCCATAAAGGTGTCTTGCTAACTTAATTAGTTAATAAATTTATATTCATCATGGTTGACCAAAGTAATCATCATTCTCATGGATTTTTCAACCTTTCTCTTGAATAGGAGGGTCCACCAACACACATACATAGGATAAATTCCACATTATAATAGTAACATCATACTCAGATTAGGGGGGAAACCTTTGTCCTCGGGAGGATGGTTATGTAACTACTGAGACAGTTGAAAAAATTCCCTTACCACATTTCAATCCACCTTTGACTGGCCCTCTTGGCCTAGTTCTACTGTAGTTGAGACCTGATGGTAGTAATCCTTATTATGTACGAGTCCCTTTCATGGCCAGTGAAATCATTTATTCTTTTGTGGAGGGGGTAGGCCCCACTTTACCTTCTGAAGTACCAGTCTTTTTTACCATATCATCATTACCACCACTCAGTGTTGCAGGGTCTATACCTCCTTCTCCATCTCCATTGCATTTTCCTAACTTTGTGTTTGGAGCAGGGTCATGTTGTGTGTGGAGCATGATTGTTCAAAGGTCTTTGTTTCAGCCGGATGTATACCCTAGGAAGTTTGCACACCCCTCCACGTGGGGGGGACTTGTCACCCCTGTGGGGGTCCGGGGGGCCGATCCCCCCTGGCTGGGGGGTCTGGGGGCCAGTGGTCCCCCGGCAGGGGCTCGGGGCAATGCCCCCAATGCTAAAAACAGATGTAAAATTTCCTTGTAAAAGTATAGTAAATTCTAGTCAATCTGGGTCGTTCATTAGGCGGATGATATGACGATAGAACTTATGTTTAGTTTAGGGTTTTTTTCCCTAGAAGGAAACACCTATTTTTGTATGAGGGCATTGTATTTGAGGCTATGTAATAGATGTGTATTCTCCGAGCGAGAAATAGAGAGGTGAGACTATGAGAGAAAACAGAGGATATTACAACGGATCTGCTGTAGGTTGTGTCTCTTCATTTTGCTAGATAATAAAAAGGAAGGATTGGCTGTTCGGGGTGGACGTAGCTCAAAATGGGTGAACCACGTGTATCTGTGTCTCTCTTATTTTATGCATTTTCTGTGTTTATATTTCTGCAATATTTTATGTGTTCCATTGCTTCATAATATATATAATTTTATAACAACTGGTATCAGAGCCGAAGGTCTATTTGGCTGATAAACTCGCACGAAAGAAGGGTTCCTCGTTCGAGTGGGAGCAATGGCAGAAGATGGTAAGTTTAGGGTTGATAAATTTAACGGCCAAAACTTCTCGTTGTGGAAGATGAAAATGGAAGATTATCTGTATCAGAAAGATCTATACCTACCATTGGGCGGAAAAACAAAGATGCCGACAGGTATGACAGATGAAGAATGGAACCTTCTCGATAGAAAGGCACTCAGAACAGTACGGTTGTGCCTTGCAGCGCAGTCGCCTTCAACATTTCGAAGGAAACAACGGTAGAGGGTTTGATTAAGGTGTTGGAGAAACTATATGAAAAACCCTCAGCCTCAAACAAGGTATTTCTTATTAAACGGTTATTTAATATGAAGATGTCAGAAGGTGGATCTATTGCAAACCATTTAAATGATCTTAATATTGTTACAAGTCATTTATGTTTTGTAGGGGTTTTGATGATGAAGTTAGAGCTCTGTTATTCTTGTGCTCATTACCAGAAAGTTGGAATGGTTTAGTAATGGCCATATTAACTCTGTGTCTAGATCTAGTACTTTAAAGTTTGCTAATGTTGTCGGTGCTATCCTTAGCAAGGAAATATGATGGAAAAGCTCTGGTCAAACATTGGGTAACGCTTTGAGTGTAGAGTCTACAGGTAGAAAAATGGAAAGAGGAAAGAGCTCAGGATATCGCAGTAAATCAAGGAAAGGAATATCCAAATCCAGATTAGGGGTAGTGTGTTGGAAATGCGGAAAGAAAGGACACCTAAAGAAAGACTGCAGATCTCGGAAGGGAAAAGAAGGAGATGCACAGCAAGAAAAAAATCATGAAGCAAATGTTACAGGTGAGGTGTTACAAGATGCTTTGATTCTTTCTTTCAAAAATATTACTGATTCTTGGGTGGTAGATTCAGGGGCCTCATTCCATGCCACACCTGATAAGAAATACTTTCATGACTATGTTCAAGGAGATTTTGGACAAGTTAGTTTAGGTGATGATAAACCCTATAAAATTGTTGGAATGGGTAAGGTTCTTGTAAAACAGCAGAATGGAAACTAATGGCTACTAAAGGAGATGTTAGCGCTCAAATCTGCCTTAGGCTGAAATAAGGCAAGATTCAAGGCCACATCAAACCACGCTTAGCCTCGTAGCTAGCCCTACGAGGAGAGGAGAGGGCTCTCTCCGGGTAAAACGCGGAAAAAGGTAATCAAGAAGGCTCGAGATGACCGAATTGATGACTGATTTTAGGCTAGGTATGAAGTACAAAGAGTTTAGGATTGATTTCTTATGATTTTGTTGAAATCAAGGGAAAGGCAATTTTGGGTGCGGGGATGAGGCATAGTTTTTGCAGAGGTCCATTTGGGGCAAGATAGGCAATTGTTTTGATGCCTTAAAGCAGGTGAGATGGATATATCAGACCGGTGAGAGGCTAAGGAGAGCAAGGGGTCTCAAGGATTCTCCTTAAACTGAAGAAAACATAGAATATTAAACAAATTTAAAGGCATAGCATAGCAATTTCATGGATTCTACCTTAACACTTAATTTTCTTAATAAGAGAAGATTCAATGGAGATAATGATGCACATACACAACTTACAAGTACTGAGAGAAACACACCATCAAGAAATAAATCCACATGCATCCCAAATAGTGTTGCAAAACCCTGGTCTTTCCTTTGCCAAAAATGCTGATAAGATATGTACAATATAGTCTCAAAACTATCCCAAGAGTCCAACCATGAAAATGACTAAGAAAGTACATAATATAGGCAAGATAACACATTTCCTTTCCTCTAGGAGTCGAGCTCATCATCCTAGGAGCTGTTTCAACCAATTCTAAACTGAGCACTACAATCTAGGCCATCAAAACAACTTGCCTCTATAAGCTCGAAAACCAATTCATTCATTAATTTTTTTCCATTTTATGAATGAATCTTCTAGAATAGGTAAAAAAGTGTCATGTCAACATGAAATTACATCAATTATATCAAAGAGGATGAAAAATCCCACCAAAAAGTCAAAACTAGTCAATGTTGCGTTTTCCTGAGCTGAATGTGCAAAACTGGAAAATTTTCCCAACGCGTAGCGCGCCATTTCTCAACGCGTAACGTGCTTTTCAGGCCACTTTTGAGGCACTTCCCAGCATCCCAATGAGGCACAAGTGGGCTTGTTGGAAAGGTATAGATGTCTACTCTCCATCCCAAGTGGAATTTCTCAATTTGGTGGCCATTTTCCCCTCAAAATTTGCAATCTCCCAAGACTACTTTCTGTGTGTCCAAAAAGAGACAGAAGGTCATTTTTTGCTTGTTTTTTGACCTTTTGGGGGCTAAAATCTCCATGAAACTTATTGGAAGTGGCTGAGCAAGTGTATTTTTCCATGAAAAATCTGAAAATGCTGAGTTTTCGTGAAATGGACCTCCCCAACTTAAGGGTAGCGTGCGGCGCGCTACGCGTTGAGGGCAAAAACCTGTTTTTGGCACAAAAAATTAAAAATTGACCAAAATTGCTCCAAATTTCCTGAATTTTGAGCTGGAGGTGTATCATTGAGCCCCATGCTCCCTCAAGGTGGCTTCAACTAAAATTTGGAGTGGATCGGACCTTTTCCTCCGTTTTAGTGCCTTGGCCAATCGTCCTTTAAGTATCTTCATTTTTGCTTTGCACACATGCATGCGGGCCCAATAATGATTTTTCATGTGTCGAAGAAAATCTGTCTCTATTGGATTTCGCCAACAACTTTTCCAAGTGAGTGTTCACCCGGATGAGCATTGATTCCCGATCGATAGGTGTCAAATCACCGGGTCTCCTACGAGCCAATTCTCGGTCTTCACGAATCTTCCGCTGCTCA